>JAVSBS010000508.1:0-56615 GCA_033124195.1 Coracias cyanogaster | reverse complement strand
AAAAAAAAAAAAAAAAAAAGGGCTGCGGCGGCGCCCGGCCCACGCACCGGCTGCCCCCGCCCCGGCCCGAGGGGCCCCCGCCGCCCTTCCTGGGGGTGTCGGCGGATCCGCGCCCGCCCGCCTGCCGGGCGGGGAGAGCGGCGCCGCGGCGGGGAGCCGCCGGCGGCGTCCGTGGTGCTGGGAGAGGCTGGAGCGGCGGTGGCCACGGCGAGGTGCGGAGAAGGGCTGGGCAGGTTCCCGCCCGCAGACGCCGGCCTTGCACAGGGATTTCCCTCCCGTGGTCTCCCACTCACGGCGGCATCCAGCGTGAGGGCTGCCAGGCACTGAGGTGTCCCCTGTCCCCTCCCGGTCCCGGCCCGCCAGAGCGGCCCGAGGAGGTTTTCCCGCAGGGAAGGGGAAAGGCAGGCAGAGAGCAGTGGGACCTTCCCGCCAGCACCTCACCCCGGAGGGAGGCCCTCGGTCTTTCTCCATTCACCATCTTCGTGCTGGCCAACCCTTACAGGTCGTCCAAAAAGTCCAGAAAATGAAGGAGATTAGGGATGCGGTAACGGATGCCTTTCCTCCACGTCTTCACAAATCGTATGCCAAACAACCTGGCACCCTTAAGATCTGTCCTGAAATCCTGGCTGGCTGAAAAACAGCTGTGGGTTGATAACCTCTTCAGTTTCAGTTTGAAATATTAAGAAGGTTTTGAAGATTTTTCTCCTCAAAAATATCTCTTTTTTTCTTTAATGTATCGAGAAATATTAACCTTCGAGTAAAGTTATGTCATTACTAAAATCAAGAGGACCAACAGCTGAGGAACTGAGTATACAAGAGCCAACACAGATAGGGCGTGACAACTTTTTCACACGTTCTTTTTGTTTGTTAGCAGTGGCTATAGCAGCTAATAAGTGTTATGCCTGACAGGTTATTTTTGCAAAACAAACCTCCAAGAGTTCAAATTATAGTGCAAGAACATGCAATGTGCAAATGAATAAGGTCTTCATAAACCTTAGGAATTTTGACATTCTAAATAAAATATCTAAATAAATTAAAGTTGAGTCTTCATTATTTATTTTATGAAGGAAAACTAGAGCCTAAACAGAACAGCCTGAAAGCCCAACTCTTTCCCAAAGCCTTTTCTTACCAGCTTTGCCCTGAAGACCTCACTTGCTCTTTGCTTTGATATGCATTTGAACTATTAGCCCTTGTCTTGTATGTGAGTCAAGATACAACCTTCCTGGAGCAGCAGCCTCGTCTTTAAAGCCATAGGCATACTCACAGAGCATTGTAAGGAAGAACGATTGAGAGGATGTGCTGGTACTCCCAAGTGCAATACAATCACAGCCTGATCCTGTGTGCTGGGAGAAATGGGCTGATACACGCATACTTTCTGTCAGGAAAATAGGATGTTCCTAGATTTCACCGTTTTGAAATACATAAAATACACACATACAACCTTAAGCAGTTTCTTGTCAACATCACTACATAAGCTTTTGTGATTTTGATGACATTTTGTATTGAGCTTATGTATTCAATTAACCATTAATCATTTATTTAATCATGACAATATTTGGAGGTATGCTAGAGTAATGACCCAGCCCATGCATATACAAAGCAGTGCTTTCTTGGTTGGAATGAGTTGGGAGCCATAGAGTGAATAAATCAAGGCTCAGAGTTCAAGCAGCATGGATGTGGAGAGCTGGAGTCTTATCCCCATCAGCATGCTGAATTTTTGTCTGGTAGCTACATTTCAGCTGTGGGCCCTGAGGACATCTCCAGCGAGTACAATTTTACTAATCCCTTTAAACAGCCCTGTAGTTTTTAATTATGACTTTGTGCCTGCTGAAGAACAGCAAAATTATGGCTGTGACTGGATAGCAAATAGGGCATGACAGATGTTAAAAGGTGTAGCGTTCAATACCTAATGTTACATGATAGCTAGTGAAACCTAGTATTTATCAGTGTCTGAGAATATCAGGAACTTCTCAAATTCCGGTCAAGACTAGGAAAATTGTCATTTTATGTATGTCATTCATTAGAGAAAAGAGGCTGTAAATTGATTGAATTAATCTATCGTAAAGTACAATCTGTTTTGGGCAGAGCTTTCAAAAACAGCAGTGAGAGCGAACTAACTTTCCAAAAGCACCCTGCTAAATTACAGACTAGAAAAAAGACCAACTTTCTCTGCCCAGAAAGAGCTGTCTCATCACACTGCCTTACTTTCTTGCTTCTCTTTTTTACCTTGACTCTTTTCAGACAGGTTTCTTTCAAACCTTCTCTTAAAGTGTAGCAAACTCCCTTTAAAAAGACTCAGTTTGTCACAGTGAAGTCAATTTACTGTGTACTTTGCCCAAGGTCACCAGATGAAATAAGCGATCCTGACCAGAGGCTCCTTAGCCATTCAAATTATTTCTAGGTAGGACTTCTGCCAGCCAGGATTAGATGAAAGTTCATCCATCTGCAGCATTGCTCTACTAGAAGAGTTCTGATGTTGGGTTGTATACTTCACTACACTATAATCCATCATCATGTTTCCCTTTTTGTTCCCCTTTCACCTTACAGAAATTCGACAGTCTTTAAGCTCTAAGTACCCCTCTGTGCTCCTAAGTCCCTTTTGTAAAACATAGTGAACTTCTCACTCGTGTTCATCTGGTGATCTTGTTAACAAAGTAATTCTGCCATATCCTTGTGAGACAGGATTTTCAAACATTAATATTTATTTTGGGTGCCCAAACATATGCACAGAGCCATTTTTCAGGGACATTGAAGAAACATCTGAAAATCATCGACCTGAAGTCAGGCACCAAGTGTCTTTGGCAGTGAACAGCATCCCAGCCAAGACTGAACATTTTTGGCTGTGATTTACTGAGCAGAATGGGCCTAAACTGTGACGGTGAAATTAAAATCATTCAAAATTTCTCATCAGACTCAAGTGTGACAGAAAGAGCCTTATCACAGGACCATCCTACTTGCCAAACAACAGTGTCTGGAATCTTATATTGCCTTGCTTATTTCCGGGAAAGTGTACATGGAAATGGGTGGGTTTTTCAATGGTAACTGATGATTAGAGCATTTAGATTGGGGGAAGGTGTGGGAGCAACATGCATAGGCCTATACAGACTTGACATTGATAGGGAAGAAGAGAGGTGTTCTGCTTCAGTACCTCTGCCAGTGCTGAGGGCTGGGAGAGGAA
This sequence comes from Coracias cyanogaster, assembly GCA_033124195.1. Lineage (NCBI taxonomy): Eukaryota > Metazoa > Chordata > Aves > Coraciiformes > Coraciidae > Coracias > Coracias cyanogaster. The sequence goes on along the minus strand of JAVSBS010000508.1, from coordinate 53,437 downwards.
GAGGGAAGGGCTGGACCTGTGTTCAGGCACACAGCACACGCCCTGGGCCACGAGCTGCACTCGTTAGGCAATGAAAAACAAGGAAGTTTCAGCAGAAATTTTACAGACACCGCAGTGTAGGAGGTAGCTGGAAATTCAGGTGTGGAAGCGGTAAGTAGAGAATTCCCATCCAGTTACACTCCCTTTGTCAGAACCAGCCACATGGCCGTAAGATCAGCCTGAGGGATACTGGGTTCCGGATCTGGAGTGAGAGGTGGAGGGTGGGGAGTTTCTGTGCATTCTGGGTTTTTTTGCTGTAGGAAGTGGCATTTCCTGAGAAGACCTGCTGAGTCTTAACACAAACACCTGCCAGGCACAGGGCAAAAATACTCAATGCATTGCTGGTTTTTTTTTTTAAATTTCCAATTTTATGTTATTAATATTCTGCAGGGTTTTGCTTTTAAAAGAAAAAGGTGCTCTGTAACTCAATAAGGCATGTAGTGAGAAAAGGGGAGAAGCGAGTTCAGATAAAAGTCCCGTGCTCTGATCCATGGAAACAGATCCTTTTGCTTGTGTGGATCCAATCGCATCATCACAAAATGGATCAAGGCACGCTAAGTATTAAAGTGTAAACACTGATATTCAGAAGCAGTTTTCTGGGGCCTTAGAATGACTCAGAAGAGCTATTAGGCAGGGACACTGTATTCTGCCCAAAAATAGAATAAACATGTTTAAAATATATAATACAATGTTAACAGTCTCATTAAGACACTGAGAAGCAAATTCTAATAGTGTAGTAGTGTAATTGCTTAATGAATATGCTTTGTCTATGCAATTGTTGAAACATTCTTTGAGTATTGTTTGTCTTACACACCTGTATTCCCTGATTGTCAAAAATATTTTGCCTGGTGATCCATAATACTACAGGAAGGGCATTTTGTGGTCTGTAGGAGATTCCGAAAAGATCATAGAGTGTCTCTGAGGTGTATTTTATCAGTACTGTTGCAATTTCTGGGTTTTTTTTCCTAATTTGTCTTTTCAGTAATTGATTTATTAAAAAAAATAATATGTATATATTCTTAAATAGCCAGTGTCTTCTGCTCATATTTGCAAGGAAAAAAATGGAATTTGGGTGTTAAAATACTCAGAAGACCCATAGAATTTATTATGGTTTATTTCATATGATAGAAACCTTTGGAAGGGAAGCAGATGAGTCAATATGGTCTGTATGAGTCTGAGGCGGACAGCAGTGTACACAAATATCTGTCCCGTTATAAGCATGTGATTACCTCCACTCTCCTGTAACACCTATGTCTTAAGTCATGCACAGAGTGGTACTGGCTTTTGCCAGCAGCAAATGATCTGATGACCTATTTCATTTATTGCTTTGTGGTAAACTAAAGAGAAATTTTATGCAAAGTTGGAAACATGCCATGTATTTCCTCCCAAAGCAAGTTTGTGACAACTTGCCCAGCAGGACAACCCAAAATCAGCAGTGGGGCTGCATGCATGGACCACAGCTGTGGCTGCTTTGGACGACAGCTTTTTGAGTCAGGCTTTTCACAGTGGTGTGTGGTGGGAGGTTAGGAGAAATCAGACGTAGGCTGAGAAAAGAGAGGTTCAGGCTGGATATAAGGAAAACCTTTTTCACCAGCTAGACAATCACGGAGTGGAGCAGGTTGGTTGCTTTGAGAAGTTTTGCAGTCACCATTCTTGGTGATTTCCAAGCCCCAGCTGGTTGAAGCCCTGAGCAACCTACTCTGATCTTACACCTGACCCTGGTTGGAGCAGGAGGTTGGGCTAGAGACCACCTTAGGTCCCTTCCACCTTGAATCATCCTGTGATCTTATGAACACCTGTAGCTGGGCTAGCGCTGCTATCTAAAGCACGGTTTAACTTTCTGCTCTCTACTGTTATTGTTAGCCTCAAACAGCCTGCCTTTGTCCTGAAAACTAACCTGGCACAAAGCCTGTTGTGTGTTACCCCCATCAGTTAGCTGCTCTCATTCACTGGTGACTGACTGAACACATGTGGTAGCATAAGGAATTGGGAAGTACGAGGTGGGAACAAGCAAGCAAAGTTAATGTCACCAGCGCAGAACTTGGCTGTTTCAGTGATAGCCTCAGGTGAGTTTGTACTGGAGAACTGAGAGCAGTCAATGAGATGTATGGTTTGCTGAAAAATGCTTGGGTCCATTTCCTGCAGAAAAAAGTAAAACATTGAGTGCCCTCTTTGCTCTTGGTTGGAGAGTATGAATCAATGAGCCTTAGTGCAGAAGCATTCCTCATACAAAATTAAAGACCCATACCTCATAGAGGAGCTAGAGAAGCAAGTCTACCATAGCAGATTCATGTGACCAGTTGGCAAACAGTTGGGTTACTTGTTTAAACAATCCTGACTTTGGCTATTATTTGCTTAACTGCAACTAGATGTGGGCTGGAACAATTCAACGCTCTCAGTAACCTTCCACCACAGAATAAGAAAGTTATTGTGGCTGGAGGGCAGCTTGAGGGATCACCTAGTCCAACCTCTTGCTCAGAGCAGGAGCAACTAGTGCAGGTTTCTCAGGGTCATGTCTAGTCAGGTTAGAATATTGCCAAGGGTGGAGCATCCACAGCCTCTCTGGGCAACTTGCTCCAGGGTTTGATCACTCCTCATAGTTTCTTTCTCCATCTAAATGGAATTTCCTGTATTTCAGTTTGTGGCCATTGCCTCATTTCTTTTCACTGGGCACTGCTGGAAAGAGTCTAGCTCCATTTTCTTTACTCTCTTTACTCTTTCTTACTTCTTTACATCAGGTCTTTACACACATTGACAAGATCCTCCTCAAGCCTTTTCTTCTACAAGCTAAACAGGCCTAGGTCTCTCAGCATCTCCTTTGTATGAGAGATACTCTGATCCCTTAATCATACTTGTGGCCCTTCAATGGACACACTCCAGTATGTCCATGTTTACCAGCCTGTCCAGGTTCCTCTGAATGGCAGCACAGCCATCCAGTGTGTCAGCCACTCCTCCAAGTGTTGTATTATCAACACACTTGCTGAGGGTGCACATTGTCCCATCATCCCAGTATGTCATTAACAAAGATGATAGAGCAGTATTGGCCCCAGTATTGTCTCCTGGGATATACCACTAGCGTCTGGCTTCCAAATGGTCTTTGTGCTGCTAATCACAACCCTTTGAGCCCAGCATATCAGCCAGTTTTCACTCTGCCTCACAAACCTAGTCTGTATTTAATCAGTTTTTGTAAAGGTGTCATGGGACACAGTGTTGAAAGCCAGTCATTTCATCATAGAAGGCTACCAGATTAGTCAGGCTCCATTTTCCCTCTGTAAATCCATTTTGACCATTGCAATGCTTTGTGTATCCTAAATATGGGAAATGGTTTCTAGGATTAGTTGCTCCATCACCTTCACAGGAATCAAGACAAGGCTGATTGAACTACAGTTCTCCAGATCTTCCTTGCCCTTCTTCAAGGTAGAAGTGACATTTGTTCTGTTGCAGTCACCAGGAATCTTCCCAAATTACCATGAGCTTTCAAAGGTAATTGAGAGTGATCTTGCCATCAGCATTTGTTGGGTGCAATCCATCAGATAACTGTAGGTTTGTGAATGTCCATTTTGTTCAGATCTTCCCTAACCTGATCCTCATCCATCTTGTCTTCCTTGTCTTCCTTGCCTTCCCGTATGTCTTCCTTGCTCCAGACTTTCTCACTGCTCTCAGGGGCCTGGGATTCCAGTAAAAATGAAGTGAAGAAGGCATTGAGTGCCTTAGCTTTTTCCATTTCCGTTGTCGCTAGGAACCCTGCCCCATTCAACAGTGGGCCCATGTTTTCCCTAGTCTTCCTACTGTCATAGATGTAGAAGGTCTTCTTGTTACCCTTCATGTCCCTCACCAGACACCTGCCCAGGTGGGCTTTGGCTTTCCTAACACCGTCTCTGCATGCTTGGGCAGTGACTGTATTCCTTCTGGTTATAACATTTTGCTGTTTTGAGGATCCTAGACCAGGTCTGCTGTGGAGCTAATTCGATTCTGATTATATAAGGTCTTCATTTTGGTATTTCTACACTGTTTTTTACTGACTGAGCATTCAAACCATCCCTAGTACAATCACACGTCAGACACTGACTGGTGTGTGCACAGATGTTTGTATTGTGGAGCCTCAGTGTGCTCAGATTTGGGTAACAAACGTGCAGCTCTTCCTGATTGGCAGCTACAAACATTTACACTTATGCAAAATAGACTTAAAATTTATATCTGTAGCTTTTGTTACAGGTATAAATAACTTCTGAGAAACAAAGTATTAGGTAGCATTATCATAGCTCTTCTTGTTCTCCCCGGAGAGGAATACATGAACCTGTGCAGTGTGGGACACGTGCATTGTGGAGAGCCCATCTGGAATATGATCTGTGTGCGCACAGTAGGCCTGCTACATCCTAAGCATAGCACACGTACAACCAGAACATTTAGTTTGTACAGCCACAGTGTCTCTATCACGCTTGGGCAAAATTACTGAGCAAATGACAAAAGGACATATCTGGAGAATTTCTGATATACAGAAGCTCCAGCCATGGGGAACCTGAAATATAGAGCTTGAGATCTGACCTTTAACAATAGCAATGTTTGTAACTTACCTCAATGCCAGCAGGATGAAGCTATAAGTAATAATCAATGCTGTGTAGACTTAAATGTAATGACATACCCAGTGTAATCCTTTGAAAGTCAGAACTAAAAAAAATAGCACATCTCCTTCCTCAAAATTCTTTTATGTGCTGGATTTGGATGGAAGCAGTTGTGTTATTGCAGATAATAATAACCTGATAATGATTAGAGTTGTTAATGTCTTAGCATGATGACCTTTACCTGCTTATGAATGACTCAGAGCAGCGTTGAAAAATTCAAGTGGTTAGCAGTGATTTGTGAGCATTTATTAAGACAAATCAGAGAATTGCATTTAACATCACAGATGGCTTGTATTTTCTAAAGTGCTTTTATTTCAGTGCAGTAAGATGACTCAGAAACTCAGTGGGATATTATGACCCTGATTTTTCATTGCCTCACACCTCATATAGTCCAATTCCCAGTGCAGAGGAGGTGTAGGTCCAGTATTGAAGGATATGGCACTTTTACTATGCAAACATCAACCATTATTGGCAATGCAAAGCATCACAGCCCCTTTTTTATGCTACTTTTCCTCATCAGTGTTATAATTTGAGATAATTCATACAGCGTTACTTTATGTTTTCCCTTTATACTTGGTATGCTTTTACTACCCCAGAGTGACATGGGAATTTATAATGATCCAATCGAACATTAAATTGTCCCTGGCATCCAGGAAAGAACACCTATTCCACATTCCTAAAAGCCTTCCACTTATTTCTGAGCAGGCTGTTTTGTTTTGCTTTTTAATAGAAAGGGAATTCCACATGTATTCCAAGCACAAGAATTCAGAGCACTGCTCCATATGGGCAAACATAACGTCTGCTATTTCTTGGCAGAGGAGCAGCAGCATAGGTCTGCTTCCTCTTGGCAGGGACCAGGCAGGGTAGGATGCATCTCACTGAACTTTATCTTTCAAAGCACCAAGCACTCAGTAAGACTACATTTCCTAGAAGTCAACAAAGGGAGGAAAAGCAGCCTTCATTGAAGCTGCTGTTCATCCTCTCTCCTGACAGCAGCAGAAGCCCAGATGACCAACGAGCTTAAACATGTAACTCATAAGGGACTAGGTTTACAAAGAGAGATCCTACTCTCATTACCTACTTGCTTTATTTTCCTTTGTCCTTGGACAGAAATGGTCACAAATAGCAGGTGGTCACATACTTCTCTAGAGCCTCAGCCTTAAAACTAGAGTTATTTCCTAAGAAGCGGGTTTTGTTGGGTTCTTGGTTTTTTTTTTTTTTGCCATGATTGGAACACAGGAGAGCTTAAGAGAGAGTGAAAAGTACTGCTATTTGCAACAGCATCACCAACTGTAGTATTTCTGCAATGAGACACTGTTGTATGCCAAGCAACACCACTCCAGAAAGCGATTACCCAGAGAATCTGAACTGCATCTCTGCTGGAGTTATGACCAAGAAACGATAGCTTTTCTCACTGACATTTTCAGCACCATACAAAGTTCTCCAGTACAGGCTAACAACAGAGCTTACAGCCCGGACAGACCTCTCCCATGTAAGCTACAGGACTAGAAGCACTGACAGGAGACAAGGTTGTGAATTACAAACAACAGGATATAAGCTTGCACAGGCTTTCTCTATGCAAATGAAAAGCTGGAGCTGCTGGTGCGGTGGGGATACATCAGCTGGAATGACAACAAGTAATTAACAGATCTGTCCAGCCACTCTGCTAATCTAATCACTCAGCACTGCTAATCAAATCACTCCAGTAGCTGGAGTGGTGTTTCCTGAATGCCAGCACTCGCTAAAACTAACCTAAGCATAAATGAAGTCATTCAGGTGTATTAACTTAAACTAATGATTGCAAATGAGGACAAGCTTTGGGAGTGCCAAGTCCTTGATTCCTACTTTCTCATAACCACAGAGCATCAATCCAGGAAAGTGAATGGCGTTGTTTTGGATTAGGATGGGACAGAAGCAAGGGGAGGATCTGACTGCAATATCTAGCATCGTTCAGTTGCTCAGGAGAACAGAAATCTCTGTTCACACTGGCTGAAGTGGCTGTACACGGGTCTTGCTTTCAGGGCCAAGGGAAAGTAACAGGCTGCTGGGTGTCACTAAATAACCCCCAAAATGTCCGGTGATAACCTTATTTGCCTATTTTAGCAGGAGAAAAGACCAGTTTGGGGAATAGCACATAGCTACATGTCCAGCTTAGGCACTACTGCTGCCCAGGCAGGAATGGGGATGTGAGAGGTGTTGGTTTGTGGGGAAGGAAGCGCACCTTTCCCACTGTCATCCAACAGCGGAAGCAACAATCTCAGCTCACCAAGGCTCTTCTGAGCTGTCACTCCAGCTCGCTGTCGCCTTTTCATGCTCCTCTGTGGCCAAAGAAGCTTGCTGTCTCCGTCTCTCTGTCTCCATGCCCAGAGGGCTTGTGGATGCCCTCTCCCTGGAAGCATTCAAGACTAGATTAGATGGGGCATTGAACAGTCTGGTCTAGTGGAAGGTGTCTCTGCCTATGGCAGGGGAGTTGGAACTAAACCATCTTTAAGGTCCCTTCCAGCCTAAACTGTTCTATGATTCTGTGGTTATGTGGAACAGAACATGGTCTATCTGGGGATAGAGGGAGGAGGTTTCTTCAGTGAATGATAGTCAGACAGAGGAATGTTAGTGAGAGAAGAACATTAAATTCTTCCATTTCCATCTGTATGACCATAAAACCTCCCACAATCTCCTGACATTTTGCTTCCTTAACCCAGCATTTTACAGAAACTGCAAAACCCTGTTCCATTGCAAAGTTGGATTTTGCCATAAGTTGTATGTTTTGCTCATCTTTGCAAGTGGCTTTGCCTGAGCTGCTGAGAAGCCTTGAGGAAGAGGGAAAAAGAGGGAAATTATGGAAGACAGCAGTTCCAGACAGCGTTGCAGGCTTAGTACATTACTTAAGTGCTCTTGCAGACATTATACAGTTGTACCAAACCGGATGAAGGCATTCCTGAATGCCCTGTTCTGACATAGTGCAATGGAGAAGCTCTGAAACATGCAGTAAGCCTGGAAATGCAAGTGGTGTTTGTGACTCTGGTAGATGTTCCAGCATCAGTTCAGCTATCTAAACACAAGTGTCTGGTACCCTTTGAGATTCCTTCAGTGACATCTCTGACAGTCCTGGTGGTGGACTTTTCCATCACAGTCCGGCTTCCTACTGAGCAGCAGGAGCTGGTGTGACTGTCCTCTGGGGTGGAAGCTACACCCAGCAGTTGTGTACTTACTGTTTGTTGTCCCAGCTGCATGGAAATGCCTGCCAGGAATAGCAGAGGCTGGGGAACAGCTCAGCCCTCTCCTCCTCAGCTCTGTGTGGAAGGTGCTGGTAGCCTTCAGCCTAGTCAGCCTGCACTCCACCCTGCGTGCATCACAGAGGACCTGGAGGCCATGCTCACGCCAAACACTGGGGCAGTGCCATGCAGGCAGTGTGGTCATGCACCTGCAAAGCCTCCTGGAGGTCACAGTGCACATGGCCACAGTTCTGACCCACACTTAGCCCCAATGACTATGTTCTGAGTGCAGGTGTGGAGACCAGGAATTAACTGCAATCAGCCATAGGGATGTTACTGGTTCAACCCACGAAACTCAAGGAATTGTAGCCTGAGCTGGTGTGACTGGCGTGACTTCTCAGGGCAGTAAGCAACTGTGCTCATGGCTTTCATAGCATTATTTCTCCAAGGCAAAAGCAGTCTTTTACTTTGTGTCTTACAGGTAAGAAATCTGTGCTTTCTAGTAAGATTCCTATTTTAGCTTATTTTTAATAACGTCAGTTGCAATGAGTTCATTACTTTTAACACACAGGAGGAAAACAAAGCACTATCTTTCAGTTATGCTTTCATTTTTCAACTTTATTCCTTTTTTTTCTACTAGTTTGAACACATCTGTTTTGCAAGATTATTGCACCAGAAATCTGACTTATTATGTGGCAGAACTACAGAGTCCAAATATGACTTTTTCACCTTCTTCCCAATAATAGTGAAAATAAAATATTTTGTAGTACACAACAGCCTTATAAGACTGTAATGCCTCTCCTTTTTCCTCTCAACTTCTCCAAACGATCTTTTGAAGAGTTTTCTTTTAATTGAGTCTGGAAACCATCCACCTTTAATGAGAACTTACTGACACCTAATTGCCATCTGCCTCCTTCAGTTTCTCTCATATGACTGCTTTATTTTTCCTCCATGCTCTGAACTGCTCCTCCTTTGCTGCTGCTGTTTGCACTCTGAGTGAATTCTTAAGGCTTCTTAGTGTAACTTTAAACTCCTTTATTCTGTATTTCACCTCTGCGTATTCCAGAACTACACTAAAAAGCCTTTAAAACTAAATATTTACTAGCTGCAGAATGTAGATGGAAGCTTCCCACCACAACATGGATGGTGCTCGCCAGTGTGCCTGTTTAACAAGTGTCTTTTCTTATCTGATGACACCGTATCAGAAAGGCAAAGCAGTACACAGCAACACAGTGTGAGAAAAGTACTGCAGATCTCATGAACAAGGAGATACATTATATCTTCCATAAAATTAAATCTAGTCTTTTGTTGAGAGCCTGTGCAAGGACGTGCCTTTAATATGACTTCTAAATGAGCTATCAATACTGCTTTGTGGTGGCCTTATGCCCCATGGTGGGTTCACCCCATGTCAGAAGCAAGGAGCCGTTCACTGACTGAGGGCTGAATAGGTTTTTCAAAAATGTTAGGCAAGCCACATCTTAACATCCCATAAAAGGGTTTATAGAAAGTCTCCAGTCAAGATTTTCCTGCTTTCCTTCAGTTAACACTTTCTTTCAAAATTGTACTGAGGTTTTCAGGTTCTTTGGTCTGCCTGAAGGTAAGCTTCCAGTGATGGCCCTGCATTGTGCTTTTCTCCATTAAGAGGAAGTTCAAATCCTAAGACAGTGAATTGTTATCCCTGGTCAGATAATGATTCTCCAAGATTTTCTTCCTGCCTGAAAACAGTAGAAAGAAAATTGAGCTATAGTAGCAGGTACAACTTGTGACATTACTGCTATTTCTGAGCATTTCCTGCCAGGAGGAGAGCAGAGCAGCAGTTAAATTGTACATCAGCTCACGGGCCCATCACGTCAACCGTGCGGTGCTGAACTATGTGTCAGGCTGGAAAGGCAGCTGTTACCTTCTTAGGAATTTTGTAAGTAGTTAAATCTTCCATGTTAATTCAACCTAGAGCATCCAATACGCACTCCATTGTCAGGTTTTTCTTCTGAAAATGGGTTGGGGTTTAGCATAAGCCAATTGTACATAATTTGTGTATCATTTTAATGGAGTAACAAGATACTGAGTAACACTGCACAACTGCATGTGGAGAAAATTAATTTGAAATCTCAAATTAACTTGCTTAGGTCATCTTGTTGCCAGAAAGCCACTTAACTTTCGTTGAATCTGATGTGATGAGGAATCTCTTTCAAACAATTGCACTAACTGTTGTAGTACTCCTGACAATTACTTGTCATGATGCAGCACCTAGTGAAGATAAAGACTGGTGAAACAGCTGTCCTGTGTTCAGTTTCTGAAGGGCTTTTCATGTCAGTGAAGATCTGAATTTATGCCTGTAAATTTGAGTTATCTCACTGACCATCAGGCATTTTATATCTCTGCTAATCTGAATCCTTCTGTTTTTCACAGAAGAAAATAATCTGTATGCTGTTTGCATCTACAGCTTGAAGAGTAGTTTCTCTATTTTTATGTACAAGAGTCTTTCAAAAGCAATATACTTTCTCTTGGTTTTATTAAGAGTTCTTGCCTCAAATATAGTGGCCTTACTGTTATCCCAAAGGGCTTAAGTCAGCAGAGTCTGAGGCATCAATAATCAGCCGTAGTAGCACAAGAATAAATAAGGTAGGTGTGCTACTTATAATCCAGGATTTCACTGTTTTCTGCAGTTTTCTACAAGGTCTGCTCAAGATTGAGGTTCTCTGAAGTGGTGATGACCTACACATCAAGCAGAGATAAGGATAAAGTTTCTTTAACTACATGCAAGAAATAAGCCTATGAAATAAACAATATGCCTGCCATTTTTCTGGCCATTCTAAGCTTTGATAACTGCAAGCTATTTCTTTGTAATGTCAAGATTAGATTCTGGTCCTGCTGGAAAAATTATACTAAGAGAAGATGACTCTCTCCATCTGAAGTGTCATGTGGCAAAGTTCAACTTCTGTCCTGCTAAGTTGATGCAGTATAAGATGATCTGTGCCTCTATTGCTTGTGCTTCTGTATTCTTTTCAAGTAAAGTACAGTAAAATAATAGAATACAATAAAATGAAGTAAAATAAAATAAAAATCATCCAAGCAATACTGGACACCATTTCTGAGAAGCATTTGAACAATTGCCCAAAAAGGCTGTACAATTAGTTAGCATCAAAATCTTGTCTGTGGACAAAGAGGAAACACAACTTTTATGTGAAGTCAAGAATTTATTGTTTTTACAATTGAAACCATCATAGATTCATCCAAGAATCACTATTGACCTAGACTTAGGTATTGCGGGGAAAAAAAAGAATAATTAAAAATGAACATTTTATATAAAAATGAAGTGCTAATAATAATAATGCAGTTAAAATTGTTATATACACATTTCCAAGTTCTACCTCTTCTCCTAGTGTTATGCTCACCTTTCCATTGTCTGTCTGGGCCCTCACATCCCTGGATTCAGACTGGTGCTTGTTGGGGTGTTATGGTGAAGCACCAGCATCTGGAGTCCTTTGCGAGAAGGAGCATGATGTTGGTGGGTTTTTCTTCCTCGCTTTAGGATCTCCTATGGCATCATCTCATTATATATTTTCTCACACATTTTTATATGTTCCTCTTTCTTCCTTGGTCTGCAAGTCCATGTTACATCCAAGTTTACTATATGGGGTGTGCTTTACATATGTTAGATACTCGTTCTTTTTTTTTTTTATCCTTCCTACTCACCAAACTGATTTTATCCAGCTCCTAATCTGCATTTTTAAAGTAATGGTGGCTGAGCTGTTATGGCCATTGGGTCTCCAGTTTCAGTCTGTGCCCCACTCCTTGTTATCCCCGACGTGTATCCACATCACAGCATCCTGTAACCCCACTTCTCAAATCCTCTGCTGTCATGCCAGGCCTGTATTTCTTTCTACTACATCTTTACGTTAGAAACATAAATATCTTGTTTTACACAGAATGACTGCTCATAATGACTGACTGAATGAAACTATTGCTGTACCACACAGATAAACAGAAGTGAAACAAATAAGGCATAGACACCTGGTCAGAAGAACAATTGCCATCAAAGTTAAACAAGGTGAAAACAAAGCTCCAAGCAGGGCAAGGCAAGCTCTGACAGAGCTAGTCTGACAGGCCTTTCTCCTGAATGACAATACTGTAGTGCTGCCCTATAGAGTTGCAAAGCTCCATCCTTGGATGTTTTCAAGACCCAACAAGGCCCTAAACAACCCAGTTTTAATTCTGTGTTCACCTTGCTTTGAGCAGGAGGTTGGAGCAGAAACCCCAAAGTTCTCTTCCAGCCCACATAGTTCTGTGAGACTGCACTGATGCAAACTCATATAGACACATTTAAATTCAGAAGTAATAAATGCTGGAAGGGATTTGTTATGCCCAGGCAATATATCTTGGTGTTACTCATTCAATCTGGAGTATGTATTTGTACTATAGAGTTTCACAAATATCCCTCCTAGCCCTGCTAGCTCTACAGACTTGAACTCTGATGGTCACAAAGGCCTCATCTGGTGCTCTATGACTTTGTTGTCATTGACTTTGTTGTCATTGACTTTGTAAATGACTTTGTTGCCATTGCAGATCATATTTTGTCATTCACAAGATTCGGTTTCTCCTGAAACATGACACAAGCTTCTGTGATTGATCATCTCTTGCTGTATATGATAGTTGAAGTAATTTCTGTTTTGTGGGATCAGATTAAGCTGAATTTTAACTTTGTGAACAAATCCTTTGGCAGAACTTCCTTCATCAGTGACTCTTATAATAAATGACTGAACTCTGCACTGCATTAAAATCTGATGGTAATGAAACCCAGTTTCTATTACATATTTACTGTAGTGGTACTGGACCTGTGTGCTTTTCTGGTAGAGAATTCAGCAGGTACACAAATCATACCCATAGTCACATCTACATGCAAGCAACCACTCTCGGGAATTTCATCTTCAGGTCACAAACTACCCACACATAAGCTTGGCAAGTCTTAAAACATTGCAAGTAAAAAGTCTTATGTTACAGAAAGTAAATAATTGACATCCAATGTTAACTGAATAGATTTCTTGTTTTCCCTGATGACACAACAGAAACACTGATGGTCAATGGTGTTGTGTCTTCATTGTATTTGAGGTTGCTTCTGTCCAAATGGCACACAGTAACTGATGTGTGTCACCCAAGCATGTCACCACTGGTTTTTTGCAGTGTTCCCATTAAACTTCCCTCAGAAGAACGTGAAGTCATATAAAGAGGATTTTGTGAGATTTTAGCAGGACCCTGGCTCCTGCTGTTCCTCTGCCTTTCCCAGAGCTTGGGAGTTGTATCTGCAGTACTGTAAATTTATCTTGGTCATACTTTAATCCATGTTTGTACTACTCCTACAGCTTGAACAGCATGAACTGTGCTCCCTCACTCGCTCACTTCTATTGTCGCCGGTTTGGTCTGAATGGCAATCACTCTGCCCTTCTTTAATGTCAGATCTTGCTTAAGCAGTATGAGCTCTCTGCAGCAAGCTTCAGATGTTCTTCTACAAGCACATCTCTCTGTGCTTCACCTGACATGTTTGCAAACTCGCCTATGACCACCACTTGCCATAAAACAGTAATGCACAGAGCAGCAGGTTCTCTAAGAGCAGCAGGGCAGTATCACATTTACTGTGAGAAAAAGGTCTTGGAACCTCTCCCCTGCATTCCAGCTTAGTGCATTGTCCTGCTTTGAGTCAGAACAGAAAAATTCTGTTCAGTGATTTTACTTTTTAGTTAAGTCTCTTCTAACTAACTGCATTTCCTGAAGTTAATGGCATGTTTTCACAGACAATGTCTTCTTGTAGATTATCTGATTTTTATGTCCGACGGCGGCTATTAGAAAGCTACAGTAAAACGTGAAGTAACATAGGCTTTGATCATCATGCAAGAGGAGACTTGGCTTTCTGCAAGAGACTGGATGAGCCTAGACAACATCTACTCCTATTCTTTTGATCTGAAGAACTCTGCTTGTTAGTGAAGGCATCTTATCCTAATCCCAGTGCTCTCATTTGTTGTTCTTTCACATTCACACTCTTCCTCCAGAAAAAGGAGAGGATGGAAATACCAGGAGTGTTGAACTTCAAAGCTCTTACTGGGCTGCAATATCTGTAGGAGGTATTTGCCAGTAGAGGTGATGGAGCGTCTTTTCATCTTGCTGCTTGGAGAATGAGGGAGAAGTGTAAAAGGGGAAGAATTTCTGTGAGTCTCCTTGAGCAATTAGAGGGTGCAGCCATTGCTTAGCAGAGAGAGAACAAAGGTCAAGAAATGCTGAGGAAGGACTGTAGAATTTGAGAGAGTTGTGGTTGACTGGACAAGATAGGCTGGAGAACACGAACATATAAATCCCCAGTTTGACCCGTGGCAATTCTTTTTGTTAATGTCTGTATTTACATTTACTGCTGGATTGTTGCCAGTGCCTCAGTGAGTTGCCATCAAGGAGCTGTATGGCATCACTCTGCACCAATATATGGTATTTTTAGTATGTTTGGATATAGTTCACTTTTTCAGCTATGCATCAAAAATCTAAGCCTGTTGGTCTTATCTAGAAAAGACAGAGTTGGCTTTTTTGTTTTGTTTTTTTAAGGACAGCCATCTGTCTATCTCAAGCATATTCAGAGTTCCCACAGGCAAAGTATTTTTAACTATTTCAATTACAGTTGTATCAACTGTTTTGTAATTCTTGCCTTGTAGCTTTTCTCTGCTTATCAATGTCCTGTTTTCTAGCCTCTTTTTAGAGAAATCATGATCTTGTTCCTGTCACCCAGAGGTAGAACTCTCCATGTATTATTTGCTGAGGAGCAAAACAAAGTGCTTGTAAAGCTGTGTTTTCAAGTGGTGCTTCTACCTACTACTGTCTAAATATCCTGTCCAAGTAAAAAGTATAAGCGCATTTCTTCCTTAGCAAACTCTCTCCTTTCTTATAATTCAGTGAAAAGCATACATTTTATATTCACAGTCCCTGTGAATGTATTTAATTCATTCTCATTTTCTCCAAACATTTAAACTAAGAAAATAAAATGTAAATGAATTAAAGATAACTCAGGTAAGATGACCTGCTGCTGATGGCCCTGATTCCACATAATAAAGTATTCTCAGTTAGGTAAGCAACCTGAGGATATGATTTAGTCTTCATCACTTTTTATGTCTATATTTCTTTATATCCTACACAGTCTTTTCCACAAATGTTTAATAACTGCATTTAATACCATATAACTGCACTTTGAAGTTACATGTGATTAAGTCTTCCAACTCTGCCTTAGCAAATACTACATTTTCCTACCTAGACCATATAAATTTGAAGACTGAAAGTCATCTGACACAATCTAGCATCTGATTTCCATTCCTCTTTCACTCAAGGCAATGCATACACTACGTTAGTCAAGATAACAGAGTTTTCAGGAAGGCTAATATCTCTTTCTCTAACTCTGAATAAAAATTGCACTGGGAATACTCCATGGCAACATTTGTAATGAGAGGTGAATTTTTGGAGTAGAAATAATTTTAATTACATTTGCTTTTCTCCAGAGACTCAGATTGTCCTGTCTTTGAAATAATCTAATATATTTTGCACCATAGGACTCTGAATATATTTCACTATGTTATTAAGACCATTATTTAGTTTAATACTGCAGTAACTGTGAGCTGGATTGGCCCATTTCCTGCAGAAGCTAATAAGATACAGAACCAGGCAAGTATTCCAAAGTTGTTTTCACAGACTTCTCTGTAAATCTCCCCCTTTAGGCTTATGGATTTACATTAATATGGGATTGGCAGAGCATATGACCTCCTGCTGATAAAAGGAACATAAGATTCAGAGAAACTCCATGCTCCTGAATTCTCCAGCTAAAATCTGCACAGACTCCTAGGGAAAGAAGTTCACCTCCTTCTGCTGTGGATAGAAGAAGACTTAATCTATGGAATAGGTGTTTTTAAAACCCAAGCATTCATTTACTGGAATAAATATTTATGAGTATATAATATTACAGGAGGGCAAAGATACTGAATTTTGTCCAGCTGGTTGGTCCTGAAATAATGCCAACACATATTAGCAATTTCTAAGATAAGTAGGACTGGGACATCTGTCCTCTCAATTGTCCACCTCAATAATAATGCCATGAGCATTGTGGCCAGTTTTGTTAACCTTTCTAATATTGTTTCTCTCACTAATCATACCAGCAAGTATCTGCATGAATATAGCCCACAGAATTAAGGCTGTGAAGCTGCTTGGCATGCAACTAGCCTAACTGGTACCCATCTCACAGCACCCATCTGGCATATGACTGTGGAGTTAATGCTAAAAGCATTGATAATTACAGGTTTGGGTACAAAGAACAACTGAATTTTATCCAAAAATACAGAACGGAAGATGTCTAGTGTGGTAAGTGCTTCCACTAGATCCCCTTATGATGCACTATAATCTTCTTTGGCTATTCTTTATGTATCCTAGAGGTTGACTTCCATCCACCAAGGATAACCTTCTACGTTAAAGTATCAGCAGCTTTCTGGGATACACAAACTATCTGCCTAATTTTAGGAGGCAGACCAACCTGTTCTTTCTCCATGTTCCAGTAAGAATGCAGTATCTGAGCTTCTTATTTTGTCACACATGATTTTTCTGAGAATCAGGAGCTACTACAGCTTTAGGATGTATTCTTTATCCTATGGGTTCTCAAAGTCTAGAGAAAAGAACATGAAGCCTGGCAAATCTAAGCTTAATGGCAGTTCTACAGTCCAGCACTTCCACACAGAGAATGCTTCTCCTAAAAAAACCCACAGTCTTGTCATCGCTAGTCTTTCTCTTCCCCAAAAAACATGTGCCAATGATATCTATATATTTATGTGTGGTATCTATAGAAGTGAATGGGGATTCAATTTTTAAGGGAAGAGGCTTCTTCTGTCAATACACAGTTCGTCCATGTTGCCTATGGTGCTTGACTGGGGAATCTTTAATTAGATGGACCTTCCCTAAAGGCTGCCTTGGTTTGTGAGATCAGTCGTGTTCTAAGCTTAGGACATTTGTCAGATGTCTTTCATATAATGTCTTTAGAAGCCACATAAGTGACTCAGTGCACTTTCATCTAGAAGTTCCATTATAATGGGCCACAGGAAAAGCAGAAGAACTCAAGGACCTCATTAATGTCCCTGGAAGGAAAATATTAAATAAACCTCTTAAATCATGCAAGGCAGTAGTCTACTACCTGGTGTTACAGAGGGGATAAAAGAAAGTGCAACGCTTCAATTTCCACAGACTGCCAGTGTGACCCCAAATCTGATAGTTGTTTTACTACTGAATATGGGAACAGGATGTACCAATCAATCATCTAAGAATTCAGTTACAATCGAACTACCACTGTCTTTCATTTACATTCTCCTACATTGCTCAACATCCAGATTTTCAGACAATATGAAGCATTCTTTGTTACTCATTCCACCTCAGAAGTTGAATTATACTCATCAAGGATAACAACATTTTCCTCTGTCCTACTAAGAATGCTCCTTATAAATCTAAATATGATGTATAGAATATTGTGTATGTCATGTACATACAATGAGGCAAACAAGCAGCAACCCATCCTTTATTGTTTCTTAAAGGTATCAAGTACCAAAGACAAATACTACAGGCTTTATTTTCCATCTTGAGGCATTTTAGGTTGCCAAACAGCAGTTCCCTGAACTTTCCAGGTTCCCTCTTAAAATAAGTTCAGACTCTGGACCTCATCACTTTTTTTTTGAAAACTCTTCCTGAATTTGATTCCTGGGATGTTTAAAAGTTCTCTTCTAAATTTCTAGGTTAATAAATACTCATTATTTATTTATAGCATTTGATCTTAGGCCAACACTATTATTTCACTCAAACAATGCTTCTCCCTTCTTGACAATTTCCCCTGAATAAAAGGAACTGTCAGTCCCCTCCAAACCTTCATTTGCCTAAGCTAAATAAACCATGATCTTTTCATTTTTCCTTCTAAAATGGACTTTCCAAAGCCTTCGGTGTTCTAATTTAGAGCAGAACAGAACACGATCTTCCAAGTTATTTTAGTGTCTTGTGCAAAAAGTTTTTCTTATGGTAACTCTCTACTTTCTTGGTGTTGATATTATCTATCAACTTTACGTCATCTGTAAATTTCGTTAGCAAAGAATTTGATTCTGCCTCCCTGGCTACTGAAATATGAAGTACCACAGGTCCCAATACTAATCCTTGGGGCACTAACCTCTGTCATCTTCATAGCTGTTTTTAAAATATGATTTAGGGCAAATTTTTCCTTAAACAGCTCTGTCTCCACTGCACGTTACTCCCTGATATATTCAACTCAAATACTAATTTCCTATAAAGTTTTGTAAGAAATGTTTAACTTAAATCTGTGTAGATTATATCTGCTGCATTGCCTTTGTGTAGGAAACCACTGGTTTTATAAAAAAAAAAATGAGTAGTCTGTCATGAGAAAAACATGACAAAACCATGCTGCAATTCAGTCTACTTTCTATTGCCTCTCTGTTCTTTCTTACGCATTCCTCCAAAATCTGTTCTAAAATTTTTCAAAGTCACATTAAAAGGGCTAGTGTTGCTCAGAATCATGGTTTCCTCCTTCTCTGAAGATAGGTACTGCATTTATAACCTTCCAGACAACATTTACGTTTTACAAAGTCCCTCCTACTGGACTTGCCACTCCACATTCCAGTTCTTTTAATGATCGGGGATAGGAATTTCCTACATCCTGGATTTTATTACATTAAATGGTCTGTTTTGTTTCCATCACAGAAATTGGAAGTCCTAATGCTCCTAACTTAATTACAGATTTGCATTTGTTCATATTGCAATTTATCATTAAAAACTCAACCAATCCACAGTTATTTTTATAGCCATTTTTTCTGCAAGAGCTTTGCACCCACAGAAACAGAAGTCAAATCACCACTGCTTCCTGTTGATTCATTGACCATTTAGTAAATAAATCACTATTCCACCCTGTTCAGACCTTTACTGCTAGCAGTTTCCAATCAATTCAAGAATTATATGTTCATATACAATTTGCACTATTGGTTATTTTGCATGTTGTTTTGTAAGGTGTATAATCCATATTGTTGTCAAAAGCCACGTTTTCATAAGTCCTTTACACTATAGTTGTAGTGTGTCCTTTACCATAGTGATTTTCCCAAAGACATTCTGGTTTAAGCATAGCATTGCACCTTTATTTTTTTACAGTCAAAATTTTACCAGTTTTACAGAACTTTCCCAGCCCTGCAGCTGCTACAAGCCTGTTTTAGGCTGTTGTACATAGTCAGTCTTTAATTTAATTTTGTAGCACATATGACAAAAGGGAATTGGGCACTGATTGCTTACTAAGTCCTCATTTTCTGAGGCTTTAGCATAAATGTTGGTTTTTGCTTGGCAAAAAATGCCATCATCTAGGATTTTTGTTATAAAATACCATGTTTTTTCTATTAGAATTTCTCTAGAGTTTTTATAAACACTATTCATTATTCGTCTCACACAGTTTTTTTTTTTTTCTATTTTGAGGTATATAACTTTCTCTAGTAACTAGTGGTTTCAAGTGGAGCAAATCAAAGGGTCAGCTTTGATTGTGGTTTTTGTGATATAGATAACAACCTAGTGAAAAATGGCCTGAACCCTTCTCATGTTTCCTAAATGTTGGGAGTGAGTCCCTGTGCCAAAATCATAGAATGGTTTGGGTTGGAAGGGACCTCAAAGACCGTCTAGTTCCAACCCCCCTACCGTCGCAGGGGCACCTCCCACTAGATCAGGTTGCTCAAGGCTCCATCCAACCTGTTCTGGAAGGATGTTTAGCCATGTTCTCATCTAGCATGAATTTAGGTGCATAATGAAGATTTCAAAGGAAAACTGTATTTCAACCACCCAAAAAAGTGACTTTATTTTCAGAAAGGGTTCGCTCTCAGCAGCTCGCCAAAGGGCCAGTGTGGGCGCAGCAGGGGAGCATCTTTACCCATGAACTGTGCCTTCTCAGATCTTCATTTTAGCTGTTCAATAATTTTCTTTTTTGGCTTAAACTGCATTTAAAAAATGCATTTAATAAAACCCCAAAGGTAGGAATGATGATTCAACCCATTCTTGTGAGCAGTAACAGTGGATTTCGATTCATGACATACAGAAGGCACGTATTTAGCTATTGATAGTTGTCTAATCTCTCCACATTTTGAACTGCTGCTGTCCTAAAAGTTTTTAATTGAATATTTCCATGTAAGAATAGGAAACATTAAGATATTACTCAGCTTTCCCACAGCAATTAATCCAGCCCCCACTTTTTTCCCCTTTGCCATTTCCTTGCCTACCTGAATGCTGAACTGTACATCATGTCCCATCAACCTAGCTGCAAAACACCCTGCATCTCCTGGCCTCCCAACCACATACCTGGTGTGTCTCCCTCAAGGAAACAGGGAAGGACAATACTGACCTCTGGAACCATGAGAATTGCACAAAGGCTGGAACTGCTGATCACAAGATTAGCTCTAGCCTAAAACTGCATCACCCAGAGCAGTTGGTATTTTTGAAGATGCCTCACAGTGTGGACATCTGCAATATTCCCAAATTCCTGCAACTGTCAATATTGATTTTTCATTCAACTAAAGCAACTATTGCATTTAATTACAGCTCACCAGAAAAAGATTTTTCTCAAAATGAAAATACTGCCTTTACAGAAAGAAAAAAAAAAAAGAAAGGGATAACAGAAATGTCTTTCGCCAAGAAACAATTTTCAACTCCAAATTCTTTAAGGAAAAAAAAAAAGAGCATGGACATTAAAACAGAGTGACTCAAGGATCTATATTCTAGATGGCTTTCCTGATCCTTCCCTGTGAACTAGACTTGTTGGCTGAGCCTTGTCCCTCCAGCACCAGCCTCCTTGCCACTGAGCCCCGTGGTGCCTGCGAGGAGACTGGCAGGCTGGAGTGCTGAGCCCGGGGTGGTCCAGGGTGGCCCCAAGGTGCTCAGCCTCTCTCCAGGGACAGTTCCAAATACAGCCTGAGTGTTGGGTCACAAAAAAAAACCTTGGGGATTAGGATGCAGGGGGGTGTGTGTGTGTGAGTTAGATTATTCAGTTGTTTGTTCATTATTTTTCAGATGAGTATTAGGAATACTTGAGATTAATTTGTCTATGATTGGAGCAAGATTGAAATTACTTCTCATTATTAAGCAACATTGCTGGATGTCCATTGCTGGAGTCCTGTATTTTCTATCTTTCCTACATTAATAATAATAGCTATTTTCTCTGGCTATGAATATTACATGTCAAAGCTAATCTTCAATCCCCTTTGCTTATGTTTTCAATATTTTTTGCTGCTCCTCTAAAATAATATAGAAATGCTTTTCAGCATGCTAAGTGTCTGCTACCTCTTGCAGGCAGAGTCAATGTCTCCTTGGTGTTTTCCGTTAATCCCACAGAAGTAAAGTTTCATTCCTTTTGTTTGTAAAATTTTCTTTCTTTCTGCATAACAGTGAACAGTCTGCATTGCAAATCATTATTTCTCAATTATGCATCTTCTGCTGTAAGAAATGATCTTCTGCAAGTATTCTTCTAGTGGCTAGTTTATTAAAAAAAATTTCCTGATCCTACTCCTTTGACTCCTCCTACATGTCATCCTTGATCAGAAATATCTCAGAAAGGTGGAATGATACTAGCCAAAGGGAAACTCCCTCTTATCATTAACCATAACAGCTCCATGGCCAAGAGGTTCAAAAACAGAGGCCTGGCTTTTGGGGCACAGGCTCTCGTGAAGAGCATCACATCATAAGCATCCCTGCAGCTGCACATGGCTTTTGTTGGCATTACTTGTAATAGCCAGACCACTCTGACCATAGCTCTGCAATGTGCGTAGTCTTCCAAGTAGGGGGAGGCTTCATCCTCACCTTTTTGTTTGACATTGTATAGCTAATTACAGGATCAGGAAGCTACATTAGCATCTAAGTATGATTTTAGGAGGCATTAAAAATTACCTTTAATTTTCTAGGCCTTAAAAAAAAAAAAATATATATATATATATAGGGGCACTCTCTTCAATAGCAGTGGCATAGCTAGAATCAAGAGCCCACTAATGCTATCCCAAATTGACATGTCCTACCAAAAACATGTTAAGAAAGCAAGTAAAGTAGAAAAGAAACAACAACAAAAAAATATTTTCCCTTGAGAGATAAGTGACAATACCTCTAGTCTATTTTAATGAGCATATGTTGCCATTACTATTGAGCCAGTGTGACATACACACTGAACTGATGACAAGTCACAGAATCAGAGCGCAGTTGTCTTAGGCACCATGAGAGAAGAGCTGAGTATGCCCACGCATATCCCCATGTGATGTCTTAGCGCATGATCTGACTCCACTGGAGCTCAGTGACATTTTTTGACAAGCAAGAATGGGGAGAATGTCCTAATGCCAAAACCATTAAGAAAATTGGATAGGTGGAACCAGTGCCTCAGAGAAAAATGATATATCACTATATGACTCCTGAAATTACCGCAGCTACTCATTTATTAAAGATGCAGCCCTCCTGTTACAGCCTCTGAAGCACTTGCTAGCACTGTCCATTTCAGGAAAATCATGACTAAATTCCTTAATTCTCATTCTGTTCTGCTAATGAGGATCTTGTGTGTTTCCACATCTGGGATCCCTAATTAATCAAACACTTAAACCACCTAAGGGCAAATTATCTTATTTGAGAGGGGAAGATGCAATCAAGGACAAAAAGGTCCAATCATTTTGGCTATCTCCTTTAAGTGTTAATAGGAAAAAAAAAACATAATACAAATGGAATGTCATTTTGCTTTAATTAAGAAAAATGAAAATAATTTTGTATTATCTTTCTGCTTGTGACACTGTGTTGGATGCTTAAAATATAACTAAATTGAGGTCAAACAGTTTCAGAAGTGAAGATTATTGGACCTCTGCTGAAGAGAAGACAGCTGTCTATAATAATGATCATCTGGTATTACTTCATTTGCAATCTTTGCATTCTGTGCTTGTTCACTTCTTTTTCTTTTTTTTTTTGCTTGATTTTTTAATTATCAGTTAACATTCATATAGTTCTCTTTTTTTTCTCCTTGCTTTTCCATTGTTTTTTTTAAAGGCTCTCTCACTTCTTTGCCTGTTCCACCTCTCTTTGCCTGTCTCACATCTATCTGCAAAAGACCACTGGGGAGACCTTGTGAATAATTAGATCTGATTTTCATAAAATATCTGGATGCAATGTTAGGTTATGCGGGATAATGATTGTGCTCCTTTTTGCCTGGCCTTTGGAAGAGATCAAGCAATGCAAAGGCTGTGACCTTGACCTTGCTACCTGAATAGTAATGATTACATACAGATATTGCTTATTCTAAGAGTCATGCAAAAATACATGTGCCAGACTGTTCTCACTCACTGTTCAGTAGCTGTTTGTGTATAATTTATTCTTGAGATGACAGAATGCAGTTTACAACTTGTATCCTGTATACCTAATGAGACAATTATTCTGGGAGAGTCTGAGCTATTCAGCAAAATTGACACAGAGCAAACAGAAAGACCATGCTGGAAACGAAGACCAAGTTTGTTTAACCTGGGGGGCTCCTGGTTAGGCTGTCATTTGCTTGCATGCAACTTCCATTTGTGGAAAATGAGGTCTCACAAATTTGCCCTGGAAGATAATTCCAGCCAGGTTTCCCAAGGCTGTCTACAAAATATTTGGACTTTGAGAAGATGTTGCTCTTCTCTGAATGTTAACTATGAAAAGAACAGTGAGTAAACTGAGAAGGGGTGGGGTGAGAGGGATGGGTCTTCTTTTCCAACTGGCACAGCAAAAGTGCTGTCTACCAACGGAGGGAGACAGCCAAGAGACAAAATTCAAGTTGTAAGCAGAGATGGCTCAATGTCTTCTAAAGCTCTGTAATATAGTACATATATTTAACACATTATTTTTAGTTTACAAATGTTTGTTGACAGGAGTGACACATATAATGTGCACATGGGAGTGAGCAGCAGGAATGAAACATTCTGTCTCCACTTGAAACAGTCTCCTTGTAGTCCAAACAAACACACACCTGCAAATTCCTCACAAGTCAGCCAGATGAAGCTCAGAAGATGACTCACTTGCACTTGGCGAGAACACTCACTAAGGTAGGCCTGTGTGGACACAGTGTTTCATGCAATGCCATGAGAAGTTGAACAGCTGGGAGTAGCAATGTTGCAATGCAGCAATTTTAAGCAAGGACTTTTCTTTCCAAGCAACCAAACAAGATCTGCCAGCGGAGTTATTTTGTAAAAAAAGGATAAATACAGTTCGACATAGGCCAGGGAGGAGGGAGAACTTAAATACAACTGCAGATCTGGATGTGATGTTTACGGCTTCAACTGATCTTTTCATGGTCTCTCCAGTAATGCTGTGGGTCAAATTTTGTGTGTCAGCCCAGAATCAGGGAACACTTCTGACGAGTCCAGCATGGGTTTTGACCATAAAGCACAAGTATTGTGTGTTAATAATATCAAATAATGTGTGTTAGTCTTTAGACAGCTAGACTCCAAGTTGTTTCTGGCTCACACTTCTGCATGGAAGTGGGAATGGAGAAGAAACCACAATATATGATGCCACAAGTCACTATTGGGTGCAGAGCCCAATGCATGTGCAAATGTATAGCTCAAAAGCATAGCAGAAAAAATGAAGAAGGGGCTCATAGTTCTAGATCTTTGTCCTTTTTTATTATAATTTTAATATACTTACTCCATTTCAAAAGATAATAATAGGCTGTAATTACTCTTTAAAATGACATATTTTTAGTAGGTTTGAATTATTCAGAACATCAAAATGGTTTGAGGACACTTTGTTCAGTGAGGAGGCATGTCAGCTTTGGGTGTTTGGGTAAGAGTGGGGTGGGAGGTGCCTTTGCCACCACTTCCTGGGGGGTGCAGACCTGGACCAGGACAGGTGGGCACAGCCATACCAACAGAGCAGGAACCAACATCAGACTTTCACTGAGACTTCAGAGGGGCCATGAAATCCCAACCATCACAAGTGTGGTACTTGGACTAATAATTTTGTCGGGAAGGCCAGCAGTCATGAAGTACTTCATGTCTGAGTTTTGGAGATCATGCTGAACCTTCATTTCACCTTAAAAAAAAAAAAAAAAAATCCATGCTATTCTTTGCATTGGCTCAACGAGGACTAGGATTTTACCATGGTTTTTATCAGAATGACACTATGTAGCTCAGGACAAAGTCATAACCTCCTCCAATATGTTCTTTGATTTATTTGGTATTGCTATGCTCTTCAAAGAAAGGGAGGATGGAAGATGGTGTTGTCACTGGTACTTTTTGCTGAAAATGAACTCAAACCTAGACTGAAGTTTGGAGCTAGTGCTTTTCTTAGTCCTCCTTTTTCTTCAGAAGCGTATTGAAGAGTAGAAGATAGTTTTCTGTCACCCATGGTGACAGGTGCTTTGTAAATATCTGAAAGAGATGCTCTGTGCTGTGAGGAAAAATAATTTTAAAATGCATAAAATTCAGAAAGGAGTCCTGTTCTTTTTGTCCCTTCTGTACAGACAAAATATATTTCAGAAATTGAGTCCAAGGCTATAAAGAACGTATCAATCTTAATT
Organism: Coracias cyanogaster; assembly: GCA_033124195.1. NCBI lineage: Eukaryota > Metazoa > Chordata > Aves > Coraciiformes > Coraciidae > Coracias > Coracias cyanogaster. The sequence goes on along the minus strand of JAVSBS010000508.1, from coordinate 27,968 downwards.
GCATTTTCTGTGTTATCTTTGACTGGATTTGAAAGTCCTAATCAGAGGACTGTATTAGAAAAACAAAATCTAGCTAAGCAAAATCAAGCTTCCAAATTTGATCTTGTCTGCATGGCAGAAAAAAAAAAAAGTGATCAAAAACAAACAAACAAGAAAGGATAACATGCTGACAAAAAAACGAAATCCTGTATAATTTCCTTAAATGGAATGTTGCTATATCTGTATTTTGGAACTGAAATTAAAATGTTATCCTTTGCTTCTGTTTCTGCAACAAGGGTGCACAAGACATGGGGACAAAGAGCAAATCCGCTCCAGTTGTCTAATTGGACAGAGCTGTTGCTGAATGCCAGCCTGACCTAAATGGAACTGAAGGATTTTCACCAACCTTTCATCCTTTTATATTTTCTAAGGTTAATCTTCCCTCCTTTGTGTTTCTCTCACTAGGCTGCAGCTGAGAGAACAAGAGGTACAGATGAACTTGGAGCATCTTTCCATGTCCAGCTGATAAGGAGGTTGTTTTCTTGAGACTAGAGCTAAATGACCTCTTTATAATAAACGTTTTTCAATTAATTTAATCTTTTCTCTTGCACATCAGTCGGTCGTGAAGTGATCCGTTTTTATAAATACATTCCTTGTTTGATGTCATTTGATGAATGCTTCAAGAGAAAATAAAGTAACCACCTTTGTATTGCTTGAAAACTGTCACTTCAAGGCTATTTGCCGCTTGTTATGGCATCACTGCTGCAAGCACAAATCAGCAGATGGGCTTGTCAGGACCCCTCTGAAGTTGTCCCCTGGAGGGGACAGAGCAGCAAGTAGCATCTACCTCCAAAGTAAGCTTTTGAGTTTCAGTCACTGCAGCCAAGTTTGTTCAAATTTTCTCTACAGCTCTAAACTCATGATGGATGATGCACCCAACCTGTTGTATTTTACATGTAAATGGTAGCATACAATGCAGCTGGAGCAAAAGTTAGAGCAGGGCTGTGTTTTGCTTCTCTCTTTCCTAGGGATTGCCACCCTTCTCCCTTTTCCTGACAAACTGCCAAAGTGGAGATGTTAAAGATGTTATTTGGAGGCATAAAATGCTCTAGATCACATCTCAGCCTGCCAGTAGAATCAGATCTGCTGCGGGGAGGCATATTGCCAATAGAAGAGAGATCTGAGGATCTTCAGCCCTCATCCACAAGAGTTGTGTGATACATGAAAGTTTGATAGAGGGTGCTGCAGCATTCACAAAATACTCAGAGTATCATTTAGCAGCAGGCTTGATTTATATGCAATAGGTTGTTTTATACCAATTAAACAGATATAATAAACAATACACAAATAGCAAGAAGACAGCAAAATGCCTGACAAAACAATGCAGCAAGTCTTGGTTTACTATGCTGGTCCATGGATTTCCCCCATTATCCACTGCAGACGAGAGGTTTTGGTGTTTCCTCCCAGTCACTGCTCCTCAGATGAAAAGCCTGAGCTCTGTGACATATGGCTGCTCCAATCACAGTGGATCTCTGGGCTTGTTTCCAACATGCTATAACTCCAATTTGCCAGAATGGCACTTATAGATGTCCAGTTAAAATGTCCCATTTTATCAGGGAAAATGCTTTCCCAACGGTACTGTTTGCCATTGAATAGAATTCAAAAATCATTTTTGTCTGTTACGACTTTTATTTTCATAAAGAATGCAGACATGAAATACTTAATGCGATGTCCTAATTAATGCAAATATGCCAAAAACCTTTATTTTCCAGAGAAAATTATATTACACTGTTACATTTCCACATTTCGTCGCTGCATATTTTATATACTGTAACCATGGTTACTGTGTCATTAAAGTCTATTCAGAGGGAGTTGGGCATAGCATAGAGCTATCACAGCGAATGATTGCTTTTGTAAATTTAAAAGAAGCTCTGCAGCTAATTAGTGTGAGTTTGTGTAAATTGGACCAATGGAGAGCATGAAATTTGGAACAAATTATTGTAGAGTCTGAAGCAAATGAAGAACATTTTTATTTGATTTAGACTTGCTTCTGTATCACAAGCCTCTTAAACTTTTAATTGTGTAAGGCTGAAGCCACACACCAGTGTACTGCTGGTAGCGGGAATGGAGACAGACCTACCTGAGAAGGGAGGTGAAGGGTCTTAAATGGGAAGTACTGGTGATGGGCAGAAAGCTGCGGAAAGGGCATAGCATCTCTGGGCTGTTCTAATTTTGCATCGTTTGGAAATTATAGAAGCAAATTCATCTGCCTGGGAACTTTTCAAGCTGTCTTTTGCATACCAGTTAAGTATACGTTTGCTCCATGTGGTGCACTATGTATTTGGAGAGTGGGGCTCTCTCTTCCCTCCTTTACTGCCCAGCACTGCAGTAGCAGGTGCAAAGTAGGATCTTACAACCATTTCCTTAATCTTTCTTCAAATGCTGACATTCTAATCAGAAACCAACGTAGCCATGCCATGTAGATGCCTAACAGCCGTTATATTGTATGGGAAGCTGAATATAACAGCTGAGTATCCTCCTACTTTGAACACTGCCAATCACTGTTACAGCATGCCCCCAGCTTCTCAATAATTACAAGATTTGTGGCATTCTTATATGTTAATATTAATTTCCCCTTAGTTCTTATAGCTCTGTGCTAAGCAAATAGAGATGTGTGTTTTGTTTCACCAGCCTTTGAAACATTTGCATGGGCCACTGCCAGCAGCTAGTCTGAGCGACTGCACAGAAGCAGGGTGATGGCTTCCAGCAGTGAAGCAGTTAATGACCTGATCACCAACAGAGTTGCAATTGTGAGGTTCAGGCTCTCTGCCAGCCTTTTCTCCACTAAGTTTTCCTGCCTTTTTTTTTTTCCTGCATCTGTTCACTTATCAAATTTATCTGCGGGATACCTGAACCCTTACCTAGGATAATACTCTGTCAGAAGGTAGGTAATGGCACGGTGTAGTGTAACATTGCTATGTAGCAATGCTGCGATGAAATACCCAGGCATCATGTCAGGAACATTGTATTTATCTTTCTGTTGTATTTTTGCATCGTTTTGGGAAAGGCCAGGCATGCCCATGATGATGTGATGTTTTCAGAGGACATTTCAACACCTATTTTGCACTCAGATTTAACACTGGAAGAGATAAGTACTTTAACTCCAACATCACCAGCAGCAGGTGATCCTGCATCTCCTTATTTCTGTTAGTTCAGCACAACCAGCCTCCAACCTAGTTTGGAAAGTGTGGGCATCACCAATATACACAGGCTGAGCTCGGGTTCCCTCTTTTGTGTTTCTCCCTGGCAGAGTACTAACTACTCAGTGGTAATTCAGTGCGGAAACACACTCCATCTCAGTTAAAAGCCTTAGAAGCATACATGAGACACACATTTGTGTGGGGAAAAAAAGAAAAACTGCCCTCCTGGCAACTGCAGTAAGTACATAATCCTCCATGTGATGGTGGCTTGCAGCAAGCACAACGCAACAAAACTCGGGAGCACTCCACTTGCTACCTCAGTCTGCTGCTTTTGTTCATGGCTTCTGCTAAATCCACATCACATTTCCCATTAAGTTAGTAAATGCTCATTTCACAGGAGCCCTTGCATTTTTTTTTAACATTTCCAAATAAAGCATAACCAGAGGGCTCCAGTTATGCAACATAAATATTTTATTATCTTCCACATTACCGACTTGCAGAAAAAAATTAAAATCTAGTCACGCTTTTGGCCTCTTTCATTAGATAGCCTTGAAAAATATGATGCTATATTGCGGAAGTTGTCCTTCTGCATAACCGTGGAATATTACATCAAGTATACCTAACCCTTTGCCAAGTTGATGCTTGAAAAGACAGGAAAAATGAAAGTCTACATCTTACCATAACCTCTGTTGCTTTTTATCAAAAAATGTATTCTTTCTGCATCACAGACAAAAATATTTTTTTCACATTTCAACAATATAACATTGTAATTTTCGCCAGATTCATCATTCCATATCAGAGAGCTGTAAAAATTAAATTACAAATCCTGCGGGTCTTGGTCTGCCCAGAAGACAGAGAATTCTGCTGGGGCTTGCTAGGTTGCTGCACAGATGCAGCTGCTTGCATGGGGCTCCAGTGTTGGAGCGTATGCAATGAGCTACATTGCCACAGTCACTGGACTGACAGAGTCAGCATCTCCATGCTTTTATTAATTTGATTGTTCTCAGTTCCAGATTCACCACATAATTTGTGTATGAATATGCTTGTGCTTCAGTCAAGGACAGAGACTAACCTGGGAAGGCTGAGGGGAAGAGGAGAGGAAACCAGGCACACACAATGCCTTAGCATGGACCCAAGCTCTTCTCCATGTAGTTCAGACAGATTTAGGGCTGATGAGGGCAGGCACATCACAGCCCAGCCTGCCAGCAGCCATCAGCTTTTCTGGTTTTCCTCCACACTGTGTGGAAGACGTAGGAAGCATCTTGTAGCAGCTTGTTCTTAACCTCAGAGTAGAGAAATGACCTGTACATTAGTGGGCAAACTGCCATCTTTGCAAACATACCATGCTTAATTAATACAATTAAAGATAACAAGCAGGACACTCTTACCCTGGCTGCAAGAGATTCATTCTTCAGGAATCAGGAACAGTTAAGGCTACTGGATAGACAGCCTCTCCCAGACTTATCTTCCTCAAATCTTTTCCAAAGTGTACTTTGGGCAACTGCTTTATTTCTATAGAATTTCAGTTGTGTGCTAGTCCTCTTCTGAGTGTCCGGATCCTTACCTGTGCATTGAGCAGGTAAAGAGCACAAAGGTCTGACACGTCCATCCAGGGCCACCACACGGATAGAAGTCCCCAGTATATCCACAGCACCAGCATTCAGCATGTGCTAAACATCCTGTGTCCTTTGGAGAAGGTTGACCTGGAAGCACATGTGCTGTTTGGTCATATGCAAAAGGCTCAGGTCTCAAACATCAGGGACTAGATGGAGGAAAACCAACTAGATTATGCAGAAGTCTCGCCTGGGGCTTGCTAGAGAAAGAGCCAAAGGGGAGGGGGTTATCACTGCAGTCAGCAACATCAAAGAAAAGGTACTAGATTGTATAAGAAAATATGCCTCTTAATAAAACACTTCATGTACATAATGGAATCACCCAACACAGTCCTTGTTATTCAAGCACTACTTGAGGTTATGTCAGCCTGGCATAATGAAGCTCTCCATTTAGTAGATATCAGAACTATTTAAAGTTTGTGATAACATTTACAGTTGACTTCATCTTTATTTGAATTACATGCCAGAGATACCAGTAATATTTTGCTATTTTTGCCAAAGAAAAGATTTTAATATTTACAGACAGACTTTGAACATGCCAGCTGGCTGATGCTAAGAGTTGGAATTCTCTTCAAAACAAAATTATTAGAGTCATTTACGTAAGTCTCATTGACAGTTTACTTTAGCTTTTATTTCCAAGACATCAACATTAGCATCTATGATTTATTTTGTAGTCTTCTGTGGGGAAAAGGAAAGCCCTCACCTCTGTATTCCTATTAACATTTATATAAATCAGCCAGCAATCACTTGGATCTAAGAGCTGCATGACACGTTTTAAACAAGATGCAGTTGAACTCCCCGGCACAAAGCCAGTAGATTGGGCCATCCAGGAAATGCACGTGGTGGGCCACCAACCGCAAGCCAATACTCCAAAAAGTTTTGGTCCATGTGTTAGGCAATGCTAGGTCCCATGAAACATTGTCATTGGAAATTTCATCTGTTGATATTAGATCACTGCTTCTTTTCACAGAAGGATTAAATGTCATGGCACAGCTTCTTTTCTCTTGCTTTTTTTTTTGCCAGGTTTTAGCCCCAAATCTTGGTCTTTCTTTAGGCTTTTCACAAAACCAAGCATTTAGCCCTGGCTCTGTGCCTGGGCTTTCTCACCTGTGCTATGTGACTTTATGCTTTTTTTTTTTTCTCTCCTATTCCTCAATTTACTTCAGGCAATTCTCCTGCAAAACTACCAGTGTACATGTTGTTCATATTTTGAGTGGACCTCAGTTTTGAATGGTGGCGTAAACTTGTGTGGATCCTGCTAATGCTGGTCAAAAAAACCTGTCTGCCATTTAAGAAAGCCCTAAGAAAGGAAGCTGCTGCTCTGCTCTGCCTGCAATACTGTCACATTCAACACAGTTATCTTTGGAGATAGGAAGGGCATTAGTGAACAAAGTAATACAAAAAGAACGCCATCGTTACACCAGGCTATGTCCACAGACAACAGTAGAACAAATCTTAGGAGACCCATGTGCTTCATATCTCAGAGCATACAGGCTACCCAGTCCCACTGATGATCACCCCTAATGGGTACAGGACAGTCTCAGCTCTGGTACCAAAAGCACATTAGTCCTTTTGGCTCCCTGATGCACACAGACAATTTTGAGTTAGAACTCATTTCTGAACAGCCACACCACAGTGGAGTCGTAGCTACCTCTTTCCTTCTTCATCTTCCTTAAGAAAAGACTGAAGATCCCTTGCATTCCCACATGAAAGAGACCTCTGAGAGCTGCTGTAATTCTGATGACAGCTTTTAGGACCTTTCTCTACAAAGGGTACTCGTTACTCTGTGTGTCTTACTGAAAGTTCAGGGCACTGTGTACCTTTGTTGCACTACTGAAAGATTAGATCTCTTCAAATACAAATGCATGTATTTAGGGCATTGATTCATATTTCTTCATTCTGGCTTGTCCTGGCAACTCCTAAAAAGAAATGCTGATTGAACCCTGACTTGGTAAGTAGAAAAAACCAGTAATGTTCCTTTAGCATCAAAAAAATCCTTTGAATGTGTATCTAGAATGACTTGTAAAGACTTTAAACAGTTCCTTCACCACATAGCAACTGCTATTGCTGATGCCTTGCAGAAATATCTCAAAATTATATTAAAAGAAGAAAAGGTGGAGGAGGAAGCTGTATATGAAAACATTCTTTCCCTGATCCATATCTGAATGTTCCCAATCAACAAGCTCTCAAGTCTGCACTTGAATTGTGCATCAAGAGAAACAGCCAATGTGTATTCTCTTGTCAAGCTCATTCCAAACCAGTGCATAACAGCCGTGTACTAGCCAAGGTCATTTCAAAGGTGTTTACTTTGACTGCAAACTAAATTCAACTCTCTTCACATAGAGATAAAGTCAGCAATATTTGTCAACCAAACAGCATAAGGCAAAGGTCTGCTTGAAGCTGATGCTCATATTGGAGCTGGGAGCATGGAACAGCTGCATAACAGTGATATTTCCCTGGTGATACTGACCATGACTATACGACGAAGGCCAAGTTCAGAGGCAAAGCCTTGGAAAACATCTCTAGGGCAAGCTAGTGATACCTCTTGGGGCAATGCTAAAGCCTCTTCCAGGGCTTCCCTGACTGCCTGTGTGTGGCACTCAGTGCCTGGCCTGATGCCTTCACCTATCTCTTCTGGCCTTGCTTCATGCCACTGCCTATAAGTGGCCCCTTCCTAGAAGAGACTCCTGACACACCCTGCTGCCAAAGCAAATGAGATCTGAAGCAGCCTGAAATAAGTACTGAATAAAGTCTTTCTTAAGATGGATCTGAAAATGCTTTCAACTTTTGCAGCCACTGAGAGTAGCCAGCTTCAATTCCAGCAGGTCCTAGCTAGAGCACCTCAGCTTCTTAGCAGGTTGTCTACGTTTAGCACACATCTGGGGCTAAAGTATAGCAGTTGCTCTATCACCCAATGACCTCCCCAACCAGGAACGGGGGTTGGGAAAAGGAGAGGAGACCCACAGGTTGAAATGAAAACAGATTTAATGAAACAGTAAAACTAGTACCAGTAAGTAAACAAAGTTATACTCAGCCCAGCAAATGCATGGTGGGCAGGGGGGGGAGGTCACAATAAACAGAAAGACAGTACTCATGAGCAAGAAGAGAAGCAGAATCAGGAGGAGCCTAAACAAACTTCCCCTTTATACCAAGCATGATGTTTATGGGATGTATCCAGCTCAGGTCAGCTGCCCTGGCTGACTCCAAACTGCTCACGGGCTGCAGACCATGGCAGGCCTAGGATTCTATCCCAGCAAAAACTGGACAGTTGTACCAACTTGTTTGATGCTTCCAACACACCATTTTCAAAAGGTGTATCACAATCCATGGTGGCTATTAGGTGGTCAAAAGATATGTCCTTATAGACTGGAAAGACTCAGGAGTACGAAAATGAGAGGGTGGAGATATGGGCGCAGGCAGCTGACTGGCCAGGAGACCAAATTCTGCCGGTACCAGAGCATGTTGTACAACTAATCAGGGGTAAACACAACACTGCTGTTTTATCTGAACCTGTCTTGGCCCTGTGTATTTGCCTTATTTTTTTTTGTCCTTGTGTGTCACATAATACAAATTTTACTTTATCCAATTCTGTTAAATGTTTAGCATGTGTTTAGAGTATTACCAGGACAGTGTGCATGGCTTCGTTAGCAGGCAAATATTTTTCCAGATTGCTTGAACTTTCTGTGATGATAGTGATAATAAATTAACAAGAGTAGCACACCCATCTATATAAGGACAGTCACCTTCAAATAATTGCATATACCTCACATTATGACACTTTTAGGTTTTGCAACATGAAAACAAAAAAGCGTCTAACTTACCTTAATGCTACTAATGGAAGGCAAAACAAGTTCTTTGTATTTAGCTACCAAGCTTTTGACATTTCTAATCAAATCCAGTACAAGACTTCATTTCCACTGTGGTGCTGCCGTTGCCACCATTTGCCTGTATCTAATCAAGCAAGAACTTAACCTTGAATACCAAACACGAAATCTATAAAATAAAAGCTAGAACTAACTTTATTCCCTGAAGGTCAGAGAATTTAAATAGAATGGAGCAAACCCATCTGAAAATAAAACATTCTGCATTATTCCAGGCATATAGCCATATGTCTTTGATACTGGATTTTCAAACTGCTTATTAACCCTTTCCAGAAAATTGCTTTCAGTAGTAAAAGCTTTGAGTCAAATCTGGTTGTGTTTACTCAGGGTTTAATCAAGCTAGGCCAGAACCCCAGGGCAAGGATGTCATTGGACCTATACATCAGGGAAGATGAGAAACAAGATTCTTTCCCTCCTCTCTTGCATGAGCACAGAGATTAATATAATCCAATTCCTTGTGCTCCAGTAAATGGCAAAGAGGAGGCAGGAAAGAGCCGACACTGCAGCACAGGAGGCGAGAGCAGATTCCCCTTGACTGAAGGGAGCGCAGAGGCTCGGTTCATGGCATGGATGGAGTGTCACACTCACTGGGTTTGCTTTGGAGAGCTCACCTCTCCTTTTTCCCTCTCTGCCCACAACCATACAGCCACAGTCCACCATCCCATGTACAGCAGTGGGAATTCTGACAGAAAAGACTGCCAACTCAGGTCTTCTGAGATTCACAGGATAAGATTCAAAAGATATATTTAGTTACACTGTCATTTCTTTTTCCAGAACTTCATTTACAGACCAAATATTTACTGTTCTTTTTCATAAAAATTTGAGGACATTTGAGATCCTGCACTCTGGTTTGCAAGGACTTACTATGTTACCAGCATACATCCTTTAATTATAGAGTAGTTAACACTCAGCCACCGATAACACATTACAGGGTCCAGGTTCAGCTCTAGACAATGACATCTGCTTCTAAATTTAGGTGTCTGAGCTCACATTTCAGTCAATGGAGCTCTGGGGCTCAGTCTGGGTGCCTGAACATCAGGGTCCAGGGGTGTTCAGTGGAGCATCTGAGACATCTGCATGGGGCTGGTGGATGTGACCCAAAACCTGTGCACCCTGAAGGGGCACTGGACACTGCAGCAAGCTTCCCGCTGCCTTTCTCACAGGCGGTGTAGACAAAAGCACACTCTTGGTTAGGCAGCTGCTGCAATCTGTGGTGCTGAGTGGAAGAGGGGAATTTCTCTCTTAACCCACTTAGAAATCATTTTAACACCCTGAAATATAATGTTTTGTGGCCCATTGAATTTCCTTGTTGGAGCCATAACTACCAGCCTCGCTTTTATTCTCATGTAGCATGTCTCATCTTTCAGTGAAGCTTCTTGGGCTACTTGTTGCAGTTTCATCTCCCTGGCAGCTCCACAGTGAGCCTGGTTCTAAAAGTGTAGTCCCTAGGATTTATTTTAATGCTGTTATCATAGGGGAAATACGAAAACAGAGTCCAAGTTAATTAGAAGCATGATAGGATCCTGGACTTTGGTGAGGAGTTGTATCTATCCATGTGTGAAGTCACTGGATCAACAGTTACAAATGAGACCAGGTCTTAGAGACTTACTTCTTGCCTCTCATTCAGCATGTTCTTCTGTTTGTAGTCTTCATTGCTAGCCCCTCTACTTGGGAGCATAACTGTACACAGAGCTAATGGAAATATTTCACTGGAATTCTGCATTTTAAAATTGGGGCTTTTTTTATGCCTGAAGTTACTATGTTTTGGTGAATTCATAGAATCATAGAATGGTTTGGGTGGGAGGAGACCGTAACCCCCAGTTCCAATCCCCCTGCCATGGCAGGGACACCTTCTACTAGAGATCAGGTTGCTCAAAGCCCCATCCAACCTGGCCTTAAACAATTCCAGGGAGGGGGCAGCCACAACATCTCTAGGCAACCTGTTCTGGTGCCTTACAACCCTCATAGTGAAGAACTTCTTCCTTACACATAATCTAAATCTACCCTCTTCCAGTTTAAAGCCATTACTCCTCACCCTATCACTGAATGCCCTTGTAAATAATCCCTCCTCAGCTTTCCTGTAGGCCCCCTTTAGGTACTTGAAGGACACAGTAAGGTCTCCCTGGAGCCTTCTCTTCACTAGGCTGAACAACCCCAACTCTCTCAGCCTGTCCTAATAGGAGAGGTGTTCCAGCCCTCTGATCATCTTCATGACTCTCCTCTGGACCTGCTCCAACAGGTCCATGTCCTTCTTATGTCCAGGGCTCCAGAGCTGGACATAGTACTCCAGGTGGGGTCTCATGAGAGCGGAGCAGAGGGGAAGGATCACCTCCCTTGACCTGCTGGTCATGCTTCTTTTGATGCAGTCCAGGATACAGTTGGCCTTCTGAGCTGCAAATGCACATTGCCAGGTCATATTGGGCTTCTTGTCAACCAATTATTTTGGTTTTCAGAAGATGATGCTTTTAACAAAAACATGGCTTTAGTTATTTAGACTGTTTTCATCTCCTCCCTGTGCCAGTCTTTGTTGCAGTCCACCTCCGCATAGTTCTTTCTGTATGTAAAATTCCACAGATAATTGCTTTAATTTCTATTCCCATAGAAACAAATCATGTTTTATGACAATCTGGAGCAGAATATTGCCTTTTCTGATGACCTCAAATTTCTTATGGGCGGCAGTGGAAGAACAATTTGTCTCTATGTCAATTAACACTCCAGAGATCTGAACCCTGTCTCTCCATGTGTGCTAGCCTCCTTATACAGGCAAGATCTCTCGCCCTATTTATCCCATCCCCTACCAGAGGTTACTCACATAGTTTGGCTCTTTTAAGAATAAAATGGCAATCTTTCAGACAAAATGGGCCATACAAGAATTATAGGTAATTTCCAGTCATGCCTGAGACAGTCTTTTCCATTTAAAGTCACTGTAAATTTGATGGGTATTTCTTTGGGTGATACCCTCTCAAGAAGTACTCTGGTAATTGGGTGTGCCCTGGGGGATCGCTGGTGTGGTCATTGTCTCAGGGAGTTTGTTCCTGGTAGAGGGATGGGGGGAGCATCAGGAAACCCATCGGTGAGCACTTACAGCATAACCTGCCATGGGGAAAATTCTTATCATTATTAATTAGGAATTGTCTATGCCTGCAGCAGGGAGGTTGTGTCTTACCTGCAATTGTCTTCCACCTCATTTGATTCAGTATTATCCTTATAATAAGTAATCTTTCTTTTAATGCTGCTAAACACTTGAGCCCAGTATTTTATAAAAATGAGTTTCACATACATTGTGAAAGACAAGACATTAATTTTTACTCTTTTTGTTTTGATTAAGTGTGTTCCTTGCTGGCCTGAGTGTATATGAACACTAGAAAACAATCTCTTGAGCAACCATTTCTCAAAATATATGCCAACACTTGTTACTTGCAATCATCCAAATTTCACCTGTGTTCATTAGGAAGTGTTCAGACACTGGAGTACTGCAGCAGACGCAATGTACCACCTTCCCATGTAGCATAACTTCACATCTGCTAAGAATTTTGAAATTATATCTTCAGCCAGCCTTGACTGAAGTGTTAATTGCTCAAACCCTGGCTTCCACAAATCTAGTTAAAATAATTCTTCTTCTAGCCTTCCCACAACTATTGGAACATTTATTCAGGTTTTTTAAAAGAGGTTAGAGCAAAGATAAGAGGATAAACCAAAACCAAAGAATAAAACTGACAAATTGGGTTGTCGGTGGCACTTTCTATCCCTTACCATCTGAGTTCCACGTGGTTTGTGGCATAAACAAATTTTAATTGAGTGACAGATTGTTATTTCAGTACTGAAAAATCCTCTCCCAATTTGGGAGAGAAAATGCTCTGGTAATTCTTATTAAAATCAGTCTACAAACTATCAAGGCCAGAGGCCTTTTTTGATTGCATTTTTAGAATAGCCATCTGGACTTCCTCTAGAGGTTTGAGCTTGAGCACGGTCTCTATTATTTATAGTCACTTTGCAGAAGCACACCCTGTCCAGAAAATCCAAGACCTCAGGTGCAGCTGAGCTAATGAATTACATGCAGTGATGTGCTTTGAGGAGTCTCTTGTTAAAATCCTACCATCAGCCCAGAGGTGGAAACGATAATATTCCTCCTCTACTGAGGCCCACCAAATTCCTTCTAAATCAGCACTGCCAGAGTTGACTTATCCCTCATGCTTCTAAAAACCATCTGAAGGAGAAATGGTTTTCCTGTGTAATTGCTTGCTCTTCTTAGACTGGACCTGGAGCTTACCATGTGCAAATATAATTTATTTATTTTGTGATAAGTCTGTTATTGACCAGTATTGGCAGCACAGTGCTTGCAGAGCAGAAGCGTGCAGAAGTCCTGTAGTGATATTAATCATGTTATCATCTGAAGCAGTCTCCCATCCCAGTGATTTCATATTTGGAATAAGGAGATAATAAGTATTTTGGCAAGGGGATAATTAGCCAGAACATGGCCTCTTTTGTCATTATGAGACTGATCCCAAGGACCATTCACATAAGGATAAAATTCCCTTTGGATCTAGAAGGTCTGCACCTGGTACCTGTAGACACTCTGAAAGACAAGAAGTGCATCCACGCAAATGGCATTCCATGGGGTAATGCACTCCATGTCATCCTCATCACAGCAGCTGCGTGTGCATTTTAACCCATTACAAGCACAAAGCAATTGGAATTAGGTTAGCTTCAGTGCAGAGGGTTAAACTAGCTTAAATTTTACATGTTTGCCACTGCCTGAAAGTCCATGTGCTGACAGTAGTTGTGGATATGAGATATTATTTTAGCAACAGTGACTTTGTGTGAGCCCAGAAAGATCTTTAGAAACCTCTAATGTCTTCCTAAACTGGGGAGTCTCAAGCTGATTGAAGAAGGGTCCATCCAAAAGACCAAGTGTCACCACAGTAGGAAGTGTCTTGTCATTTTGAAAGTTGGAAGGCTAAACCTGTATTACTTTTTTATTTCAGGTTTTCATACCATGGTATCAAAGTCAGTTTGAAACCACTGATTCTCCCACTCTACTTTTTTCCATCTTTTTCTCCCCTGCATTTTCAAGAGATGTTTTAGTTCTCCAGTTTTTCCCGTTCTGCTGTTGCCAGCTCTCTCCTCGAGAGTCTTCAGTCCTGTAAGTTCTGATAGGCTAAATCCCAGCTTCAGTTACCCAGGGATCACTATTGGTAGCTAGACTGCCTCCAGTGTGTACTGTTGACCTGGAAGAAGACAAGTGCGTACAGGGGATAAAGCTTTCCAGTAGTACAAAGCTGACTGCCCCACTGTCAATACAAATGAGAAAATAACTATGCCCAGAAGGCACTGAATAGAATACCAGCCACAGGAAGAGCAGAAGCTCAAGCAGGAAATTGAGCAAGAGGAAAATGATAGGTTAAAACCTTGAGTAAGTAAATAGGGTGGAAAGATCAGGAGATTTGGACAGACTGGCAAGGAAAGCCCCAGTTGGAGGGAGGAATTCAGAAACCCAGGGGAGTTGCTTGGGAACTGGACACTTGGGTTGGGAAGAGCCCAGCAGCCCAGAATAGGATTGACAGCACTGGACAGAGGAGGAAGGAGGTGGAGAGACCACAAGCTAGCCAACAGGAACAACAGCGAGAACACCATGTCCGACACCACACTTCCTCTGTGGAACTGAACACCTCCCTCCTGGCCTGGGACAGAGTGCTGGCATCTGTGGCCAAAACTGCTGCCTGCACGTCGGCAGCTGTGGGTCCCAGGCATGGATACTGGAACGTGCTGTTGGTTAACAAAACAATTTTGTCCAAGCCAACCTGAAACTCAATATTTCATTTTCATTTTTGCTCAGTAGAAAAACAATTCTATTTTTTAAGGAAGTTGGTGTTTTCACCATAAAATGCTTCTATTTTGCCAAGAAAATATTTGTCACTAGATCATTCCAACGGGAAGTTCCCATTTTGCTAGGGCCCAGGTTGTTATAACAAACTTCTGTCCGCCAGGTTATAGATTTGTTAGGTCACAACTGCAAATAAATACAGATTTCAACTCAATATTTTTCTTGAGAATTAAGTCCTCTAACACAGTCCTTTCCAACACTGATAGTGCATACAATTTTCAAGTGGAAGGCAAGAGTGAGTCATAACTCAGCTGTCATTTGTATGACAGATTCCTAGTTTTGAATATCTAGGTTAACCTAAATTAGGATGGACCACAATTACAACATATATTACTAGAACCTGGCTGGCTTTGCATTCCTTGAGTGTCCAGGTGTGTTATCTCTTGAGACACACTAGGATTTTCCCAGTGTGCTGAGAAGGTCCACATTACTGTACTACCAGGTTCATCATTGTGGCAAATCCATCTTGAATTAAAGCGTATCCAAACTGAGGTCAGCAGGTTTTGTCTACTTGACTGGGGAATATTAATGGCTGAGGCCAACACAGGTGAGAGCCTGGATTCAGTGAGCAGTGAAGGGTGTGCATGAGGAGCAGATTCATGGATGTGAGCCTATAACCCAAATTTCACAAAACTCATAGAACATTTGATCTAGTTGCATGAGTCTTTACTGTAAAATGTTGCAGATAATCTGCAGGTCACAATTATTTTTCAGGTCTATAGGTGAATATAGTGCTGCACAGCTTTGGGGGGCTCTGTGCACATTGTAGTTCATGTTTCCTGGCCCTTAGTTGCTGCTGTTTTTAATCAGTGTCCCCCGTGCTTGGCTGATATGTCACACTCTATACATACTGATTTAAAGCTACGTCATATCAAATAAAGGACAAATCATTTGTTCAAGATCATATTTTATCAAACAAAAGAAATTAGCTATAGGTTGGCTATTTTGGATGGGTAATAATATCACCAATCTTTTTCCTTCACTATAGACATTAAAAGGAATTCTATTTTTTAAGAATTTCCTGCAAACTGCTGCATTCATTATTGATTTTCCTTCTACAGCTGTTTAAACATCAATATTTTTCTAACCAACCACTTCATGAAAATGTAGTTTACCAGAAGTTATTTTTATGTTACTACTCTTAAGTAATTTATCTTATATCTCAATTGCACGGAAAGGTAAAGAGTTCAGGGAGAAAAAAAGGCAAATATCTGTGTTCTTGAATGTCTAACCTTTAAGATTTGAATTACTTATGATGTCTTTTACCTTTCTCTTTCGCTTTCTCTTCTCTATTGACATGAACAACACAGACTCAGATTTACTGCAGAACATTTTGAAATGAAGAACAAATAATGAGTGTTTGTTTGAGAGAAGACAACGTCCAAAATTCATTCTACAACAGCCAAATGTTAACAAAGGTATTTCTAAAATGGTTGGCTCCTGCCCTTCCACTGGCTTCAGACTAACCTTTTGCATAAATGTTTTGCTGTATGTTCTTCTGTACAGCGAAGACATTATTCCTGAAGAGCTTTTTCCTCTCTACTCTGCAGTTACATATTGACATTTAGACTCACAAATCCTAATTAGCACAACTGATTTTCCTCTGGGAGTTAATATAAATCATAGCAGCAAAGAGAAGTGCTGCTGCATCTCAGTGTTGAAGTTGCTCTACCACAGAGCTATTCTAGTAAACCTTTTAATTATGGACAAGCTGTCGGGTTGCTTAATGCTTCCAAGCAGTCAAAAACACAGAGTGTTCAGCATCAGGATAGCTCCTTCCTCCCGAATCACCCCCTCGCCCTGGCAGGGGTTATCACCCAAAGCTACCCCACTTCTGGCAGTTTCCAGGCACGGTCCTCAACAGCTTGTGGTCAGCCTTATCAAAATGTATTGAGAGATGCAATACATCTGGTTTAGATTAAACTCTTTGGATCAATGTATGTGCTATGTGCATATAGGCACTCCTAGGAGTGAGGATTAAGACAATTAGAAAGGTTCACGCACTGCTATTTATAGCCATTCACAATAAACTTGGTAGACTACTCCAACACATACACAAAAGGGAAGGAAGGGAAGAGACAGATAAATGATTTATTGAGGAGAAGTTCAGCCAGGACATAAAGTAGAATTATCCTTGCCCCCATAGGACAAGATTAAAAGGTCCTCAGTAATGAAGGAATTGGAATTAGTTGACAGCACCAACATTGAGAAAGAAGAAGACTCTGTTTCCTGGAGGTCAGTGGCAGTTTTGTTACTTTCTCAAGTAGAGTAGCATTTTATCCTTAAAACTGACCTTACAGATAGCTGTAGAGTCTTCCTTGTACCTAGCAGTGAAGTCAGGGTGCACTCAAAAGAAGCAAGCGACTTATTGCTGCCTCTACCCTCAACTAAGCCCACAGCCTTGGGCTGGTAAAGTGGAGGAAACTGCCAAACAGCTGGACTAATGTAACTAGACATTCTATTCATAACAAGCAATAATAGATCTAGTTCTTTCTGAGCAGAAAATCTAGGTTAATTCGCCCTGCTTATCAATTGGATAATGCCCTCTATATAAGATTTTAAAATGACAAGTTTCAAAAGAGAAGAATAACCTTCAATCTTTTTACATCAATTTGGAAAGCTTCCCACTTTCATATTCCTAGAGCCTGCAGATCCACTGAAGGTAGGGATGTGACTGATAGGACTCAGAATGTAGACAAGAAACACTCATTTTAACTGAGGCTGGAAAGGAGCAAACTGGGAAGAAGCAGTTAGGAACACTTCATACTCTGCCAGCCTTAGTCCGTTACTGTGTTAGCTTTACCAATGATGGTTAAATACTTAGTTGTTTCTTAAAAAAAAAAAAAAAAAAAGTAAAAAGAAAAGAAAAAAGGACAAGCTTTTACATGTCATCTTTAATTTCTGTTACTGGGAAGGAATGCCCTACCAATGTGAGCATCAGAGTATATTTTTTGCCCCAAGCTCTCAGTTTCCCCTCTGCTGCCTTATTTTATTTGCAAGTGATTTGTAACACAGTTTTACCTTGAAGTATGGTGGAAGGATGCATACGGTGACTCTGATGAAGAGGAAGATCATTACAGATGGTCTGAAACCACCATTCATATATTTTCCAAAGGACGCTTGGAGGGAACATTAATAAAAAGAGGGGATTGAAACTGGAGGTATGGGTACTTGTCTTCTGTATGGAGTAGGATCTGTAGGGCAAGGTCTCAGAAGTGAGTAGTTAAGTGGTTTTAAGATAGAAGTTAATCATTGTTAAAAGTCTTTAAAATCTCAGTGGGATATTTTAGTACTCATCTACATATATTTTTTTTGTGCAGCTTTAATTAATTTAATCTGAAATCAACCTAGTTAAAAGAGTGCAATTCCCAGGAGTGGGCACCATTATTCCAATGAAGTGAATCACCTCTGCTGGTGAAAGGCAGTTTTATATATATACCCCTCTTGGAAAGAGCTAAACTTTGTCACAAATACTCAGTGTGTAAATAACTGGAGAAAACTGGCTTGGAAAGCAGAAACAGCCACTGTGGAGAACATAGATTTGAAAAGGAAGAGCTCTGGTAGCAACACAGAGATTGTGTCTGCCTAGATAACAGGAGTTGTTGGCAGATGTGACAAAAAAATGGCCAAAGAGACAGATATAAGCAACTCACTTCTCTTGAAATGTGGATGTTATTAAAATCCTCTTTTTCACCTCCTTACAAATATATTTTCTCTATATTTTTAATAACTCTTGTGCTATTTGGTTATTTTACATTGGTAGTTCCAGAGAAAATAAAGTCCTGGAGATGTGCTAAGGGAAGAGCTTCTGAGACCACATCCCTATCTCAGGACTCAGACAAATAAGTGACTTCTGATGGGCTAAGGAATTACTGAATAAATTCCCAGTAGTTTAAAGTACACATGCAAAGTAATGTGCACATGTTCTACTGAGGTTTAAGTTGAAATGCTTTATCTCATGTTGGCTACAGGCTGAGGGCATGCACAGAGCTAGTCATCAAGACTCATCATGCCATAAATTGTTAGACTGCTGCCGTGTCTCAGCCCTCAGCATCTGACAATAGGGATAGAAAATACGCTTGTGTCTACCTGAAATGTACATATATTGACTTCATGTATTACCACCGCAAATCTCATAAAATAGCTGTCATTGGGAATTACCATCAAATGCGGTCTTTCTTGCAGTAAAAACTAATGTTTATAGGGCAAAAAAGATAATTTCTTAAGTTGCACCTTTTCAAATCAATTGACTTTTATTAAAATCAAGTGAAAGTAATGTCAAGAAGAAGAAATGTAGGCAGTGGTTGTAGAAAAAGCAGCAAGAGTGCTGGAAAGTAGGAAAAGAGAGACGTATAAGCTTTCTGTGTGAGCCCTCATGAAAAAGGCCAATGTGGTCATAGATAAGTTTAGATATATCAACACGGGAGTCATTGGGTCTTGGGAATTTCCTTTGTTCATAGTCTTCCTCATCAGACTGAAACTGTAATATCGTCGTACATATCACCTCTTCACATTTCAGCGTGGACATTGAAAAATTGGAGAAGATATTGGAAAGAAGAATTGCCAAAGCCCTAGAGATATTCCTTACAGTGTCAACTGTAATAGACTCACCCAGTTTAGCTAATGAAAAAGAAGACTGAGAAAATATGTGATTGAGTTTCTACTAACTAGTAAAAAAGGAAAAAGAAAAAAGACAGACTGTAGATAAAGCCAGACAAATGCAAATTAGAAATCGTGAATAAAAATTTTACTGAGTCCTTGGAACAAATTACCAAGGGAAGTTACGGATTCTTCAACTCTTGATCCTTCTTGAAGGGTAATGATGAAACCCATAAGAAAATTATCTGAGTCTTTTTCCCCTGAAACTTTATGCATGTGTGTTGGAGAGAAGTGGAAAGTGTGAGCCAAAGAAGCATTTGCAGCAAAGCAGGTCACACCAGGCCGCTGGCACTAGAATAGTGGTATTATTTCTTCAGCAGTTTTCCAATGTGAACAAATAGCTGAGATTATCTCATGCTGCTTCATCCCCTCCAGTGATGCACGCTCACCTTGGCCAGACACACAGGTTCCAGATGCTGATTGCTGTAGCAGGGAATATTTATGCCCCACAGAGACAGCTTTGTGGGCCTAGCAGGAGACTGCATGCTCTCAGCCAAGGTCCAGGGATTGCTGAATGACTCTTTTGGGAAGATGGGCCCCCTCACTGCTTCTGGAGAGGAGGCTTAGGCTGTTGGAAGAACTCATCTTCCTGCCAAAGATGATAAACCCAATAGAGAACAAGGGATGCTTTCTGCAGCGAGAGGCAAACTGCAGTGTCCACTACAGATGTCTCGCTCAAGTCTGGTGTTGAAGACACTGCAGATTTGCAGGCAAAGCTCTGAAATCAGCTTGAAGCCACCTGCAAGGGCTTACAAGAGTTGAGCTGCATAAGCCACAGGCATGCTGGTGGGTATGAAGAGAGCAGTGAGCTCAGCCTGAGGGCACTGGCAGAGGCACAAGGGCGGCTGACATGGCAGAGGACTCACGGCTAGGAAGGTTCATGATCTCCTTGACTCAGGCCCCCTTTGGGTCAGAACCTCGCAGGGACTGGAGCTGGGATACCAGAGATGGCTGTGCTGGTGTCATGCTCAGGGTGAGATCTCCACTGCCATTGCTGCTCTGGATAACGTGCTGTTCCCATGCTTTGTGTGCAGGAGAGCCATGCTGCCCCATTCCCTGCAGCCCATTCTGGTCACAGGCAGCCAGACTTGCTGGCAGTCAGGAGTAGATCCACCGGCCACCCAAACCACAGGAGGTGTGGGACAATGGTGGGAGATAGCAAGGACATATCACCGGGCAATGGTGAGCAATGGAGGGCACTCATCGCCGGGTGATGGTGAGTGCATGCTGTGGGGCGATGGCAGGCACTCATTACGGGGTGATAGCGAGTGATGGCAGGTGCTCCTCATGGGGTGATGGTGGCAATGGCCAGCGCTCGTTACAAGGTAATAGTGGGTGCTGGTCGGTACTTGTCATGGGGTGGTGGCAGGCAATGGCGGGTGCTCCTTACGAGGTGGTGGCAGGTGATGGAAGGCAGTCATCATGGGCGATGGCGGGTGATAGTGGGGGTTGTCACAGGGTGTTGGTGGCAATGGCAGGCGCTCGTCACAAGGCGATGGCGGATGATGGTGGGTGCTCATCATGAGGTGGTGGTGGGGGTCGTTTGGGGCGGTGGCGGCGGTCTTCACGGGGCGGCGGCATGTGTCGTGGTGGGGCGATGGCGAGCGGGGGCGGGTGTCGCCGTGTGGCGGGGGGCGGTGGTGGGGGGGTGGGCGAGAGCGGGCGCTCACCACGGGCCGCTGTGCTCGGGTGATGGCGGCAATGGCGCGCGCCGCTCGCGGGGCGGTGGCGGGGCCGCTCGCGCCCAGCAGGGGGCAGTCACAGCGCACGCTCCCGCCGCCGCGCGGCAGCGGCCTCAGACACCCCCGGGCGCGGCGAGCCGCCCGTTGTGCCACCCTCGCTTGGTCTCCCCCGGTGCTGGCAGCCGCGGCTTCTTCACCTCCATGATCGACTTCCAGCGAGTCCCGGCAGCGGCCGGTGTGTGAGCCCCGCGGCTCGGCCGCTCGCAGCTCCCGGCACGGCCGCCCTGGCCGGACAGGCTTCGGAGCCGCGGCCTCAAGGGAGGCCCCTCCATCCAGGGTGAAATCATGAGTTTCTCCCTGATGTTTTGCAACCCTCTTGCTGGGAAAGGGGAACAGAGTTTCCCAGCCATGAGCACCCGCCCGTCTGCACAGAACAGCCCCGGGGCTGCAGAGGAAGAGGATGAAGGGAGGAGGCTGAAGAGCAGCACCAAGGATGGTGGAGAGTTTCAGGCTTTGAAACGAAGCTGATAAAGTCCCTTCTATCCTACATCCAAACCCCCTCCACTTTAATTAGAGCTAGCTATATGTTTTATTTTACCTCCAACCAGTCTGTCTTTGAGGGAAAAAGAAATAGGGTCTTCAGAAAATAATCATCCTTCCCATGCACACAACTTGGAAGCAGGTGGTCTGTGTTTCCTCCTTTTTGTGGTGGCAAGAAGGTGAAAGGGAAGGGGAATGATGGTCCTTAAGTCATACGGTCCCCTCTGCACAGAGATGGGCACACATGGCAATCATGGTAAGTCAGGTAACCTCTTGGGTGCCATCCTTGACTCTGGATACTTTCCAGTCCGCTCTCCTACTTGTTGGACATTTCTCACTCCCGGATGTCATCAGCTTAGAGCTCCACAGCACAGCTGATGAGTTTCACTTAAATTCCTCCACACTTTTTCCTATCCTGACTCCATGCCTCTGCCAGTATCTGTAAAACTACCTCATTGTCCTCTGATCGAGCCTCATTTTCCTGAAAATCTCTTATTTTTCCAAACACCTATGAAAAGCTTGACAACACGTAGATTGATGGTACCTTGAGGTGATTCGCCAGTCACACTGAATAGTATTTCTTACTGTTTCTTTGTGCTTCTCGTATGCCTGGATATATTTGTATGCTGTTGTCTAAAATTTGAGTTATAAGCTCATTGGGACAACAGTAATGTAGACACATCCCCGTTGTGTAATTTTACACATTTAACACAGTGGAGTTGTGGTCCCTGCACAGCATTTTTGGGGATACAGTAATAAAAAGGTTTCTTATGGATACTATGCTACTCAATACTATAAATTTTCCTGATGCTTCTAATTATAAATCCCTCTTCTGCTTGTTTATATCTTTGTGAATTTTTATGCTGGGTGTCTGCCTCTGCTTAGATTTTTTTTGGAAAGTTTCAGCAAAAATGGTTATGCTATTTCCCAGAAAAAAGATTAGGAAGAAAGACATTGTTTTGCCAATGTTAATGAATTGGTTGTAAGAATTCTTTTTTTGAAATGCTAGCTTCTCCATGCTTTGACTTGAAGGTTGGCAGACTGGAGGCCTCCTGGTGCCAGACACATAAGCATTTGCCCATATTTGGCTAGGTTTAAAACCCTATTCATTAGTAATATGGTAGAGTTTGGCAGATAAATTCCTCAAAATTCCTGTCTGTCCTGAGCATGTGCTACCTTTTCCATGCCAACTGAATTATCTCCACAGAATGACTTGAGCCTGCTGCATCCTTACCAACCCAGGATTTCCTTGCAGATGCTTTTAAAAGCAGCAGCAAGCTGACACATGACTTGTGCCTCCTGTGCCCACACACTGCCAGATCAACAGAGGGCAAGAAACCATCTAGCCTGAGTGCAGGCAAGAAAAGACAAAGACTTCAGATATGTGGCTAGAAAGGACCAAGAGGCTGATCTGGAAAAGCATGGGAGCTGGTGGGTTTTATGAAAAGGAAAATAAAAGGAGAAACTGGTCAGGCAAGGCGCCCGTAATCTAAAATCAGTAAGGAAGAACAGGAGCAATATGAAAAACTGTGAGACTTGGAGAGGTAAGAACAGAACAAAGGCAGGGATGAAGAAACTCATGCTGGCTAGGGTAAAAGGCACAAGAGATCACCTTTAGACTCTGTTGCGATGAGGAGTTAGTTACAAAAGAGAGCAGATCAGATGAGAAGCCAGTTTGGATGAAGAGAGACTGAGGAGAGAGAAAGGATTGAGCAACCTAGGGAGGGAGTTAGGAATGGGAATTCCTAAGTAAGAACTAAAAGAAAAATAAGAAAAGAAAGACTTGTGAATTAGCACACATGGCCTGTGACCATCAAGACTCGAAATTGCACTCAGTTGCTGAAACTTGCTGTTTGTCTGCATCAAAAAAGTATCTGTGAAGTTTGCTTTCAGACTGCATCTCCTGTTCCCTTAGAAAGCTGGTCCACTCAGAAACTGACAGTCTGATCTTACTTGCTCTGGGTAGAAATTCCAGCCCTGTAAATGTCCCCTCCATGCTGTCAGTATGATTCTAGACCGATTTAGTTGGATTTCAAAGAAACTTAAAGCTTTCAAACAAAACCCCCTTCATATATAGAAAGCTAGCTGCAAGACAGGATCTCAGATGTTAAACATCAAAATTACAGATGCTGGCTCTAATCTTAGTTTAATGTCCTTCTGTGTAGCTGCACGCAGAATGACTCTGTTTAGAATTCACTTTCTTAATTTCATTTCCAACAGTCTCAACAAGATACAGATGTGTATATACAGCTCATAAGGAACTTTAGACCATAGAGAATTAAAAAGTGAATAAGCATGGTAGAATAGTTTTACAAACACTAGTTTATGTTGTCCATTATAGAACACAGTACCGTGTGACATTGTACCTGTATTTAGAAGTTCACATAGAAGTACTGTGTCTGACTGTAACAGTGAGGAAATCTTAGGAAAGTACCTGTGATAATAGTTTGCAGTCCCAGTGTTTCTTTTGGGAGAGGAAATTAACAGGGATCTATAGTCTAGAATCAATTTGTATTCCTCTATTAATTTCTATCCCCTTGATTCTGGCTTAGCTTTTGTATAAAGACATTGGAAAGATTAGGGAGGAACATTGACTTTGGTGCATCCAATTCACTGATGACTTTCAGCTTCTACATCACTGTCATTTCTGACAGGGATGATGAGTGATGGACCACTTTGATGAGCTTAAGCCCTGGCTGAGATCTCGCCATTCATGCCAGACAGGATGAATTGGGTAGGGAAGGCAGCCAGAAGAGCTGGCAGAATTTATACCAGCACTCCTCCTTGAGAAAGCATGACTGACACTTGTAGAGTGGTGTAACAAAGCATTCAGCATGTTCCTGTTGTGTACTTGGACTCTTCTGGAGCAACTCTGGCCAAGAGGAGCTCATATAAAGGCAAATATGACCTTTTCTACTAGATGCAAACCTGTCACAATCATCAACATTTTGTATCCCCCAAATGAGGCTGCTGTAACACTCTTCTGGTGTGGTATCATAAATAAGCTGAGGCTTGTTGAAAGGAGCTATATATTGAAGGCTTACAGACTCAGTGCTGAACTAGTGTGTAGGTCCACCCTTAACCATGTTTCTCTATACTCTACATCTTCCATTTACAGACTTTTTCCATGACTCTCCCGAGCTGAGGGACTCTACAGATTCTTTAGTGAGGACCAGGACATGCACATGGATCTGCTTGCTTCTTAGACACATGGACAAAGGCCTTTTTTTACATTCTGAGATGTTTCTTTCATAACTCACAAACACTTTTACTCACCCGCAGTTTGTGGACTAGAGTTCTGCCTTTCAGAATGGGAACAAGGAGGAGCTAGCCTGGGCCTTGCTTCTAGCAATAATACCATATTATTCATGACAGTGTAGGAAGAAATATTTCTGGTTTCTCACTGGATGTGAAAGCAAAACACACAGCCTCATCTTGCTCTGTCTGGCCTCCCTGAAAGATCTGAAGATTATTGTCCTAAAAGAAGCAGGAATGCTCTGTGTAGTAAAGAGATAAGCTTTGTGAGAAACTGTGATAAAAGGGAAATTTAAGAAGCCTATAAACATGATGGTGGAAAAGTGATGGAGCCGTAGGCTAAAGTTTTAAAGTGCTATGTGGAAACATGAACCGAAAACTTACCTTGCTCAGCAAATCTGGGTCTGATTTTTCTTTGCCATATGGGGACCAGCTTAGACAGCTCTTGGAGCTTCAACAAACCTCCCCAGTTTCTCTTCTTCCGTTGTTCACAAGAGCTCCACAGCCTGTATGCAGGGGATGTTGCCAATACATGGGCTCCGTGTCACAGGAGAGGTAACAACAGCAATCTAGAGCCAGAAATGTGGGCACAAAGATACTAGAGGTGACAGAACCAGTAGCTGCTGGACAGCACTGCCACCACCTCACTGCTTCCTACATGCCTCCACATGCGGCTCGACAGCTTATAGGACCAGAGACCAGCAGTAGTTGGTAACACCTGGAAGAGGCTGCAGCTCCTTGTCTCATGTCTCTGGCTGCTGCATCTTCAGCAGCAAGTGATACTGGCTGTGCCTCTTAGGCTAGAGTCTATTTTCAAATGCACGCCTATGACAATTCATTAATTTGCTTCCAGAGCAAAAACCTTTCAGGAGACCTTAGGGAAAATAAGTAATTCCACTCGTGCTTTGCAACATATAATACATGAAAAATTAAAATTTAATAATTATGCTGGTGTAATGACAGGTTACAACAAGAAGGGTGACAGGAGAAGTAGCTGAAGGTGCCTGTCCTTTTTGACCTGCTTGAGATGTGATGATTGCTTGGATCCCAGCCACCAAAAGTCATAGGGCAGCACCTTCATCCTTGCCAGCATTTTTTTATTATTCCATCAGAAGATGGTAATTGATTGTTTTCTCCACATGTGGACTTTGTAATAATCTGTCTTTTTGCTCAGAAAGATGGATTACTGGCATGAGATTTCTTTGTAAATTCTTCAGGGCCACATTGAAAGACCCATATACTTATCTGAGAAAGCGTGGGATGTCCGAGTGGTTGCAACAAAAGACACAGAAGGGCCCTTAAGGGGACAAATGAGTATGGGACAACAAACACCAGCAGCATCTGGACAGTTTTAGATACTTAAAAATTAAAGAAAAAAAAAATCATTTAGCTAATGAAAACTAGCCTGTCAGTAGTCACAAACTCTTTTTCCCTGTATTTTGAGTTACAAACAATATTATCAGACCACAGGAAATCAGAGGATTTAAATTGCAGGAGTCAAAAGCAAATACAATTGACAGAAGGGTCATGTTTATATGGAGCAAGAAAATATTAAAGCATCATGGATACTGAGGTAACTCTCTGTCCATTAAAAATACAGGAGGCCAGGGGCCTTTATTTCCTTATAGGAGGGTACAGGCCTATTCGTTATGCAACTTAGACCTAGGAAGTGGTATGGGGTTGGTTTTGGCTCCTTTAACATGGTTTTGGATAAAATTTTGGTATGTGGGCTTAAACGGAGCTCAGATTGCAAGCTTCAAGAATTCATCATTTTTAGTGGCTTGCAAAAGTGGTCCAAAAGTGAAATCCTGTGGGACAACTGATGTTTGAAGAAACTCCGCAATTAAAAATGAAATAGGGAACATGAAGTAGCTATTGGAAAATGTGGTTCATTTTATAATATGATTGAATAATAGAGCAAACACTTAGGAACCCGCAACTAAGCCTGAAAGTGTGGAACATGGTTTTAGATAGAAACAATATGCAGGCAAGTGTTTCAGAAATAATTGAAATTCTGTAATTGCTGAGGTCCTGAAATACGTATACTGTCCGTTTTTAAGTGCACTAAGCAGACTTGAATTTGTATTTGTTTTGACTCAATCACCTGAAATAAATTTGGATCAGATATTTAAAATCCAGTTATGCTATCTGCCATATTTCAAATGCTAAAATAACCCCCCCCAAAGGAAATAAGGTCTCCTTACTGCTTTCAAGTGGGTACTAGTGCTGGGAACAACTGAAGAACACTATCATCTTGGTATCCTCTCGGTTAACACAATGGTTTCAGCTTCACTTTTGACGCCCACTAAAGCAATGGTATATTGGAAAAAAAACACAGAAACTTCTTTCTCCCCAGTAAAAATATACACGATGCTCATTAAAACCCGAATGGGTTCCCAATGCACCCCCATGCTTTATGGTTTTCGTTGTGTTTTCAGAGTGAAAACTTCTCAAGCATTCAAAACTGAAAAAAATGAATTCCATTTTAAAAAATTATTTTAGCTAGTGGAACGCAAGAAAAACAAAGGACTGGACCAAATTTTCCACAGAAAACCTATAGCCTCCTATCCTGAAGTAGAACAGGATTTATTTTGTGTATTACTTCTTCTTTGGGACCAGTGGTTCTCATGTATTTTGATAATAACGGAAATAGAAAAACACAGAAAACAAAAGGCAGGTATTTCAAGGTGTTTAAACCCTTTCCTTTTCTTATTTTTCAGCTTTGCTCTCAGAGGAATTATGTGGTGGTCTTCAGGAGCTTTTGACCATAGGTATGAAGAGGACAATAGGGAATGCAACTAAAACCAGCCAGGTACCCACTGAGGTGCAACTCCCAAAGGAGCGTCACATCCATTGCACTCTGCCAGCTTGGCAGGGAGGCCTGGAAGAGCTCCAGGGTGTGAGACAATAAACCATGTATTCTGTTTATCCTTCCCAGTGTACTTGAGAGTATTTTGCTGTCATGTGAGCATTTATGTCACATGAAAATCTCATATGAAAAATCATTTACCTTGTGATGAAAAAAATACTGACGACTAATTCAGTGTATGAATTGTAGAGCTAAGAGGAGCTCCAGATCTTGTACTGCACTGGATTGATTGCTTCAGCTTTCCCCAATTTCTGTATCATGAGAGGAACAAAGGATTAAAAAAAAAAAAATTAATTGCTATTTTCCTTTAACTTGGGCTCAGCAAGAGTATCATCTCATAGAAGCAATTTGCCAGTTCTCACAATCTTCTCTATAATAGCATTGATGGAAATCTGGAAAATTGTGG
>JAVSBS010000507.1:0-20533 GCA_033124195.1 Coracias cyanogaster | reverse complement strand
TAAACGACCCTTAAACACATCCAGGGGTGGTGACTCAGCCACCTCCCTGGGCAGTCTAATCCAGTATCTCTTGCTTTGGGTTGCTCACTTTCTGCCTGACAAATCTTGTAATTTTCATATTTTTAACTTAAGAAGATAATAGAAATCATATAACATTCAGCTATGAAAGCAATAATGAAAATAATGGCATTACTTCATAATGCCCAGCTCATTTTGTGGGAGAAAAGGCTCAGGTAAAATTCAATGATTCAGGGAAGAGTTTGATCTGGAGTCAGATATTCAGTATAATTCAAAGTTCAATGAATAAACAGATGGTATTTCTACCACAGCCATCACCTGGGGTGAAACAACACAGAGACTATTCAAGAGACTTACTTTGCCCAGATGTTAGTATCCACTTTTCAGGATCTTTTGTCCTCCATCTATGAATAAAAAGAAGCATTCCATTGTGCTGCTGCAATCTCCTGGAAGTTTTCATCAGCAGGGGAACTGAACATGTGCAACCTCAGGGTGGCTTTAAACCATCATACTGATGTTTTGACATCAGCTGATGTTTTGACAAGGCATTGTCGAACAGACATAATGGAGTAATCCTCTCCCCAGCCCCTTACTCACTAGTCTGACAAAAAGTTTATTCCTGGATCTGGAGACAAAGCACTAAATCTCTGCACCCAAGATATGGAAATGAAAAGATAAACTATACCTGACAAAGGTACATTAGACTTGTCTACTTCCAGGAAACACATTAATTATCCCCAGCCCATCCTTTATCCTTTGATCAGAGGCACACCTCCTGCTTTGGTCTGACTCATTAAGGCGATCTCTATATTCTTTCTCTTTCTTATTTTTCCCAAAGGCTGTGAAATTTAGTCTTTGTAAAAAAAAAAAAAAAAAAGAAAAAAAGCTTCTGTCCAATTAGACTATACAAATACAAAGATTGACATAGGAATTCTGCTTTTAAAGAAAGCAACACCTTGAAATGTCAGCCACTTTTCTCTTGCACAGTTGCTATGAGAATATCAAAACATCTTCCCCAAGTCCATTCTCCTGGGCAAGGCATCACATTTAATGAGGTGCACTGTTTGTTTCTTAAAACTCAGCGGTGCTAAACAATTTTTTGTTCTTTTTATAAAGCCCTGACAAGTGGTTATATGGTACAGTCAAAGGTGAGAGAACATGGACAGAAGAGAGGAGTAAATAAAGAAAGGTTGTCTTTCCTGCCATAGTTTTGCTTCCTTAGTACAGAGAGCTACTCATGAATATGATTCCTACTAGATTCCAGCTGTCACAGAACTATCAGCGTTATTGTGCTGAATATGAATTTCCTCCTAAACCACTCATCTCAACCACATGTCCCTAAACGGCTGCATAAAACAACTTCTTTAATACTTGTGAATTAAGTGCTACATGTAGAGCAGAAGTTTTCCCACAAAGATCTGAGTTTTGTTACCTTAGAAACAAAAGCGTATTAATTTGTGTTTGTGTTTGCATTCACTTTCTTCAGATGTTTTACAGGAATGAAAATATACTAAGAGATATCCCCTGTTTCGAAACCTGAGATTTTAGACTACATGAGTAAGACTTCAGGTAGTCATAATATCATGAGTGGGTCACATTGTTATTCACCTCCAAATCACCTAAGCAGAATCCTCTCCAACCGAGATGACCAGAGGTTGCTATATGGGGTTTTCCCTTCACTGTGATTTCTAAATTATCTCTGGTATATCGTTATATCAGGTAAGGGTAGTTCTGTGCCAGACCAATTTGCCACAAGCTGTACTAATGAGTTGTCCACAAAATGGACTAAAATGCCACTTCTAACTGTGCTGTGTTCCTGAACATGTAAAATGATTTTAATTTAAAAGCTATGTAAATTAACACTTTTATTTTGGACTTGGATGAAGAATAAATAAAATATGTCAAGGGCTTTACACCTTTCACAGCTCCAATAGGATGTCTGCAAGTTTATTTGGCCCAAGAACTTAACTCAGCTCAGCCTGCAGATTTTCTAAGGATTCCTTCTAGAGGAGAAATCTTCATATATCTCAATAGTTTAAGCTTTATTTTAAATCAGAACTCACCCTATATTTTAAGACAACATATTTTAGCAGAAGTGTGTAAGTCTCAAACAAATAAACACCTTATAAGAATGTTTCTTTGCAACCCTGGTCAAAGCAAACTTCTGTAATCTATATTTTTCACAAAGAATTTGGCATATTACTTTCTAATATGTACCATGACAACCAGACTGTTGCAGATATCTCAACAAGCATCTGTTATCACTCAGAAAGAGGAAGAAGATGTGACACTGAAAGCAGCAGAAGCATGTTGTCACCCACAGCCCAGACCAAATACAGATGAGCCCCAAGGCCTATTTCTGTGAAGCAGAACTGTGTGGCTTTTACTCAGCTCTGTTCAAAAAATGTAACTGAGCTGTGAGAGAGTACATTAGAAACACAGGAAAAGAAAAGAAAAAAAAAAAAACAACCAAACAACAAAATTAGAAAGAAGGGAATTTGCTGAGATAATAATAGAAACTCCAGTGAGAATTAATCACATGAAATGGCATAAAACCCTGAGAAAACAATGACATTTCAGAAATTGGAATTCACCAGATGAGCATGTTGAACAGGCAGCAGAGACCCATATCCCTCACCTCACTGCCCACATCCCAGCCATTACATACAGGAGTAGACAATTTAATACTCATCTTAGTGATATGCTAGTCTTAGCTTCTGCTGTGCATATCACCCAATAAGTAGCTGTTCAGTGGTTGAGAATAACCCTGCTTGGAGGTCTCTGCACATGGTGAAGCTACTCAAACAAAAATGATCCAGCAATGGGAAAGTGAGGCTGCAGGATCCTGTGATAAACACTGCATGCCAGCCATTGAGAAGGGTAGAAGTCTCCAGGAATTACCGAACTCTTCCTGTTCTACTTGTTAGACCTTTGATATCTTGGCCAAAGAGTGTTTTATGGAAGTATTATTACAGACTGTCCAGTGAACTTTTACAGAAAAAAAGTATTCTTGGACCAGATACCACTCCACAGATTTTAGAAGTGAGACAACTAGGACCATGAACTCTTTCTATGCTGGCTTTGTTGCTACTGGCATTTGGAGCCTTGGCCTTCTCTGAGCCCATGATGCTAGTGGTCCTGAATTACTGGAGCGTAATTCACCTAGCGCACTTTAATAAGTTACACATCATTGTTATCATACAAAAGTGATATTGGGTGATCTCTTTTTTTTCTTCTCTTTTTCTCCCAAGACAGCCTTCATTATCTTAAGGGAAAGATTGTTCTTTTATTGGTTTCAGGCAGGAATGAGAAGAAAGAAATGCAGTACTTTGATGTGTGCACAGGAACAAAAGATGATAAACCCAGAACACAGTCAAAAGGTAACAATGCACCAGTAAGTGTCTTCAAGCCATTTAATTAAATTTTAGCCTAGCTTGCAATCACATGATCTTGGTGATGACTTGAAGAACCTGAAACAATGGAGCAGAATTTGGTGCGCTGTTCATTTTTTTTCTACTTTGAAGAGAGGACCAAAGCCGTCTCAGCTTTGGCAACCAAGAGGGGTATAGACTTTTGGCTTGAGCTGGCTGGCAGAAAAAGAAATTGGGCTCAGGGAGGACACTCTTTCTATCAGTTTGCAAACCATCACTGAAAACAGCAAGGCTGCATCATGCTTCCTAACTCACTTAAATGAGGCAGACAGGGAAAAAAGAAGATTCTTGTTTAGCAGCAGTGTTTCAGTCTGTAACGGATGGATTGTGCCACTCAGCAGGACTATGATCCCCTCCACCATCAGCAGTCAAGGAGACAAACACACAGAAGCAAACATATAAACTGTAGTCTAGCTTCCATGAGGCTGAATACTAAAGCAATGCCTCAAAGGTGGTCCTTGCCTCTTTTTTCCTCAAAATGTTAGGTCGTGATTGGATTTTTTTGTGTCAGTTTGTTGAGGCCTGTTGGGGGTGGGGGGAAGTTTGTTTGTGTTATTAAAGATTGGGACACGTGAAGGAAAAAAAAAAGCAAAACCCTGCTTCATAGAGCAGTTGGATGCACAGCACAGATGTACATAAATAGAGTTTCTTGCTCCATCTTGCAGGGGAGGAGGGATTGGGATCAGAGGAAGAAGAGCAGGCTTGCAGCTGTTGCTCAATTCTAAGATCCTGAGTATGGGATCCTTTTCACAAGTGCACAGACCAAACACACCATTCCCCTTGGTGAATCTACTGGCCTCATAAACTGTCCCAGAAAGCCATATTGTCCCTTTGATTGCAGTTGACAAAGCCAGAAAAATGCAGAGCAAAGTTAACAGCTCTTTTTCAGCTCCAAGAAGAAACAGTAACATCAGCAAGTTCTTAATGCCCCATTGACTTTGCTTCTGCATGATAGCAATACAGATGGTATGGTGAAAAACTAGCAGCAAGAAGAGTTACATAAAATGTAGAATTTCAGGACAATTCTGCACAGCACCATCCTGTTGAAACACATCTGTTCAGCTACAGAGACAAGCTGTGCTAGTTGCAGATTAATCTAAAATAAGTCTTAAGAAGGTTCATTATGATCTGCACCAGCACAACTGAGGGGTGAAAACAACTAGCAGTAAGTTTTTGACTTTGGGCTAACTTTGACTCACGTTAGAAAGAGTAAAGCAGAACATGTAGCCTGAACTGTCTAGTGGAGTGCATCTGGAAACAAGTTCAGTCTTACAGCATTCATCTAGTCAGGGATTATATAGGGGTCTATCACATTGATTTAGTATCTGTTTGTATTTTGCAACACTTTAACACTTAAAAGAGCTGCTTAGTCTTTACAAACATTTACTAATGAACCGTATCCTACCATTTATGTGTAGGCTTAATTTCTTTAAAAAGTCCACAGATTTTTATACCTGAAACTGTGACATGTTTAGGGCTTTGAATGTTATACTAGGACAGGAATGTAATGGTGAATATCTCTCCTTCCAGAAGGAAGAATATAATGGACTACAGATGGGTCTAGCAAAAAGCAGCACCTACGTACTGCTGCTACTGATAATTGCAAACAAATATTGCCATACTCTGCCTTCTGCATATGGAAAACAGTATGTTTGAATCTCTGTTCAGCAGGGCACTTTGCAGTCCTGCTCTATAACTCCCGTGCTGCCTGCAGAGCTGAGCACATCTATTTACTACATCACTTAGACAAAAACAAGTCTGTGGACATGGATGGGATCCATGCAGGGGTATTGAGGGAGCTGGTGGAGGTGCTCACCAAGCCACATTCCATCATTTAGCTGCAGTTCTGGCTAACCAGGGAGGTTCCAGCTGACTGGAGGTTAGCAAATGCAACATCTGTCTACAAGAAGGGCCAGAAGGAGGATCTGGGAAACTACAGGCCTATCAGTTTGACTTCAGTGCTGGATAAGGTTATGGAGCAGATCCTGAGTGCCGTCACACAGTACATACATGACACCCAGGTGATCAGGCTCAGCCAGCATGCATTTATGAAAGGCGGGTCCAACTTGACGAACCTGATCTCCTTCTATGAAAAGGTGGCCTCCTTAGTGGATGAAGGAAAGGCTGTTGATGTTGTTTACCTGTTTACTGTAGTAAAGCTTTTGACAGTTTCCCACAGCATTCTTGTGGAGAGACTGGCGGCTTGTGGCTTGGATGGGCATGTACTTTGCTAGATAAAAAATTAGCTGCATGGCTAGGCCCAGAAAGTGGTGGTGAATGGAGTTCAATGCAGTTGGTGGCCAGTCACAAGTTGTGCTTCCCAAAAATGCAGTATTTGGGCCAGTTCTGTCTAACATCTTTATCAACAATCTGGATGAGGGGATGGAGGGCACTCTTAGTAATTTTGCAGATGAGACCAATTTAGATGAGTGTGTTGATCTCCTTGAAGGAATGGAGGCTGTGCGGAGGTACCTGGACAGGCTGGATTGATAAGATGAGGCCAATGGGATGAGGTTCAACACGGTTAAGTTGCAGGTCCTGCACTTGGACTATAACAACCCCATCCAGTTCTGCAGGATTGGAGAACAGTGGCTGGAAAGCTGCTTGGCAGAAAAGGACTTGAGGGTGTTGGTTGACAGCTGGCTGAATACGAGCTAGCAGTGTGCCTAGGTGGCCAAAAAGACCAACAGCATCCTGGCTTGTACCAGAAACAGTGTGGCCAGCTTGACTAGGGACGTCCCTCTATAGTTGGCACTAGTGAGGCTGCACCTCGAATACTGTGTTTAGTTTTGGGCACCTCACTACAAGAAGGACATTGAGGTGCTGGGAGCAGGTCCAAAGAAGGGCAACAAAGCTGGTGGGTGGTCTAGAGCACAAGTCTCATGAGGAGTGGCTGAGGGAACTGGAGTTGTTTAGCCTGGAGAAAAGGAGTCTCAGGGAGACCTTATCGCTCTCTACAACTACCTGAAAGGAGGACAAGGTATTGCTTCCTATCCCAGGAGAAAGGTTTTAGTGGTGTGCATAATGTTAATGGTAATGGCAGCAGTAGTGTGTGTCAGATTAATAGTAAATTAATGTAATTTAATGTGTTTATTAATGATCAAGAGAAGGGGAAAAATAATGAAATGTTAAATTTGTATTCAACTGAAAGTCAT
Source organism: Coracias cyanogaster (assembly GCA_033124195.1). NCBI lineage: Eukaryota > Metazoa > Chordata > Aves > Coraciiformes > Coraciidae > Coracias > Coracias cyanogaster. The sequence goes on along the minus strand of JAVSBS010000507.1, from coordinate 13,929 downwards.
TTAGCACAGCAGGGGCCAAAGAAGGGAGCAGAAGGGCTCCTTTTTCAGCCCAGAATGACAAAATGTAATGCACAGAAAATGCACAGTAATCTATATTGAGAGGAATGATGTTTTTCTAGGATGAGTTCAGACAGAGTAAAATAATAGCATGAATACCAAAGCATCCTTGTGAAGAGCCAGTGAACCACATCTTCTTACATGACAGTGGTAGTTTGAAAGGTTAACAGGATAGTAGGTGATGTAGGTGATATATACCTATATACACACAGCTATGGATAACTTACGCCTGTGTTATGCCATTACTTAAGTCTTTCACATAACTCTATTCAGAAGCATGTGTTTAGTTCCAATCTCTTATTACTTCAAAAAAGTTTCAATGGAAGTGGTGAAAACTATGTGGAAAAGGCTTCTGTAGAAGACATCAAAAAGAAACAGGTCAGAGAGGAGCAATGAATACTACAGACAGTGAAGGTGTGTATCAGATACTTCCAACTTTTAAAGCAGACACTCAGATGTCCTACTAACTGTCTGAAAAGTAATTGAAAATGTAGTTAATCTGGAAATTTCAAAGCCATTTTTAAAAAAATTGGACTAATCCTACTAAAATTCAAAATAGGTAGTTGCATATACAGACCAAAGGCAGAATTGGCCTACTTAAGATTAAAAACAACAAACAAACAAAACAAAGCTTCTGACATGGATATCGTGTAGGACTGGAAAAAATACTTTAAAAGACATATTTTATTTAAAATTTTCCAGACAGGATTTCTTATACGTTCCTCTAAAGAACCTGCCTGCTTACAGAAAACAAGAGCAAAGTGACAGGTTTCCCCTGGAGTGATGTCTGTTCTTTTTGCCTGCACTCCTAGACTAGGTAATTGGGAATTGACATTATTATTATTATTGAAATTCTCTGACAGTAATGACAAAGAAGGACAGTGTATAGGCCACTGTTTTTGCTTAGAGATTAATATAATCAGTTAAGGTTGTGGGCAAACTTTTTGTACTTGATTTTTATTTCCTGCTGTTTCCAGAACAGAATAAACATACTAGTCCTGTACTGGACAATACCTTGGCCCTAAAAAGTGTTAGCCCCTACAGTGTAGTACAAAAAAAGGACACGTTGGCTCCCCAACAGTCCTGTATGCTGCATAGGAAAAATGCTCGTTCTCTAAAGAATTTTTTGTAGTCATCAATTTCAAAGATATCAGGACAATACAGATGCTAATTTATAGACTGTAATAATTTGCATGATAGTTCTTTGCCTTCTCATTTAACAGCCAGCTGACTTCCATTTTTAAAAAAAAATTTAAGAACATGTTCTCATTTTCTCAAAAAAAAAAAAAAAAGCAAGTGAAAATTACGGGGCAAAATAATTTAGGCAATTCCAGAAGGAAAAAGATCATATATATATTTTAAAAATGCTATTAGTTGCTAGGTGACAACATTTTTACCTGTTGTGTCAGAGTATTTGCAAAATACTTACAGCCAAGTACATGAATGTTTCAGGATCTCATAAGTTCTATATCAGGTGGATATGTGCAAAAAGAAATAAAATCATGCTTGAGAAGCAAGCCAGTGTTGCAAATACCAGCAAGAACAAGATAATAATTTAGGAGGACCTATTTAAGTTGGAAATGCAGATGGAAGATTCTGAAATGTGATTAAACTGATTAACATGTCATGCATATTGTGGGAGAATAAAAAAAAGGAACTGCTAAATAGCCATCACACCCACAGAGAAAGTGCTCTGATCTGTTTGCTGTGTGAGAAGAGAGCAGAGAATACAATTTCAGGTTTCACACACAAGTTAAATGTCGGGAACTTGGATGTTAACAGTTTTTCAGTGCAGCAGCAGGTAAAATACAGGCTAGGGTTGTAGGAACTACATCACCTGAAATGAAAAGCAGCAAGAGGAATTATGGAAAAAAGCAGGTTTATGTAAACAATTTAAATCATTACATATATGTTGATTAAGGGATTCTTGAAGTAAGACACAGTGAAATGTCAAAATATAAAAGCAGAGAGATGTATAGAAATCAAGATTTTGTGAAATTTTATTCTTCCAGAGGAGTCTCTTCACTCTGAAAACAAAACCAGTTAGTTTGACATGTAAATATCAACTAAAATGCTCACATTTTTTATTAATATACATAAAATTTAAATATTAAATCAATACGTAGGCAATTTTTGCTTTGATGAATTATGCACAAATCCAAGCACCTCAAAGTTACATTCAATCTAGTCAAACACACCCAAAAAAGGGGAACTGAAAAACAAGAAGGGTATTTTTCATACAAAATGTGGAACATGCTGTGAGAATTACTTTCCAGACTTTAACCCCATTTTGTGACACTGCTACCATATTACTAAAAACCAATAGTACAGAAACTAAAGCCAGTGTAACCTTTCATCATGGTAGGGACCAAAAGGCACAGGTGCTGTGACCTGTGAGGAGGCTCTGTGTGAGCCAGAGCCTTGAGCACGCCCTGGCAGCTCGCCTGGCTGTTGTACCTGCTTAGAGAGGAGAAATCACCAATGGGGTGGCAGTTCCCTGTAGCTTTAAAAATATAGATACTAGAAAGCATATATTGAATAATCACCCCTTTCAAATAATTTAGGACAATTATGTAGTATACTTCACCTATTCGTATCAGTTGTAACCTCTGCAGCAACAGTAAAAAAAATGGGATTCTCTTGGCTTTCCAAAGTGAGCACAAACCAGAGAAATCATAAAGCAGGTATTAAGTCTAATTTAAACTAGTACAGTACATTAGTGCCTGATTGCTTTCTTAATCACCTTTGTTCTCTACAGAGCATCTTAGTCATTCTTTTCCCCTATACATAACAACCCCCATGTAATTATGCTGCTTTAACGTTACATTATTTTGGATTAAGGAAGCTCCTCCTCTGCTCTTAGTGACAATTATTTCTCTGTACAAGAAATTAGTTACTTTTTCCCAACAGAGCTGACGTCCATTGTGATATCAAAAACATTGATTAGTTAAATAGTGATCAATTTCAGAAATCACTATGTGATTATTATCTACCTTTTTTCATACCATGCTTTTAATAAATTTTTCTCCATATAAGGTGTCTGAGAATTCCTTTCTGGGCTTTAAGCCTAAATCTTAGTAAAATAAGAGAAACTACAGCAAGTTTCTTTGCCTGACACAAAACTCAGATCTGTTTATCTTCACTGTCACTTGCCATCTGTGAAAATGTCTCCCATTGAAAAGTCTATCCTTTTCTTACACCATAAATGTGGTGAATTCAAGTGAATGTAATTTGTTAACTCTGTAGCTCTCTTAATGCTCACGAAAACTTAGCTGTCTATGGCTACATAGTGGTCAAGGCAAAATGGATTTAGTGGTCTTACTACAGCTTCAAGTGGACACACATGCATTCTGAAAATTATTAGTATAGTGCCAATAAAAAGAAATCCCTCTGCCAGCATCAGCAATGAAAAGAATGAATAAATAGGTGATGTCTAAGCTTCTCCTGTCTTTAGAGGTTATCCATGTTGAAAAATCGGTGATGCTGTAAAGTCTGTGTGCAGAGCTTTAAAAACAGTGGAGGCTGCATTGCTATTGGCTGCAGTACTCTGCAGTTGGAGATTCTACTCTGAAGTGGTTTTATAGAAAAAAAAGATGGACACATACTTGCAGAAAAATAAAAAAGAATGCACTTAGGAAATTACTGGAATTGCAAGAAGTATAAAATGACAAACCATGAGGCCAGTTTTCCCACGGCTCATGGAAGCTTGATCTCTAAAAAATATAGAGTATACTTCCATCATATATTTCATTCAGAAGTAGGATGTCTTCATTTTTTCATTTAAATATCGTTGAATCTGCCCAGAGAAATAGTTGAGTCACTAGCCCTGGAAGTATTTAAAAGATGTGTAGGTGTGGTGCTTAGTAATATGGTTTAGTGGTGGACTTGGCAGTGATGGGTTAAAAGTTGGACTTAATGATATTAAAGGTCTTTTCCAACCTAAATGATCTTATTATTCTATTCCATAAAACAATAAATGCCAGTTTCAGTTTTTGAGTTGTGACTCCCAGGAATTTAAAACTAGTGATAACTAATGGCTGAATAGCATTGGTCCAGGTCAAAACAAGCAGAGCAAGTGCAACTTTTTCGTGAGAACAATTCTGCAAGTTTTGCTTTATGGTTCCTCTAGAGGGAAATATTCCTTCTTAGATGAGAAATATTAGTATAACAGCAACGGGACATTTAATGCTGATCTCTGCAGTCTGTGACATCTTAATATTCAAAGAACTGAGAAGTTAATTTGACAAACTTTAACTGCTGAGCTAATGTATTCAATGATGAGTTCAAACTCAATCTGAGAAGAGATGAAGCTGAAATAGCGACTATTTGTTCCAACATCTGTGTTGCTGTTCCAAGACTTCATAGTAAACAAATATGCACAGTAAAATCTCTTCATGTCTAGGGTAATTATTTCAGATTTTTTTTATGAATTGAGCACTAAATGTGTCTGATTGTGTCTGCCAAACTAATCTTCAATTATAAAAGTTCATAAATGAAACAGAAAATATTTTCATTAATTGTAAATCAAATGTACTGAATATCAACATATCTCAATGTAACAGGAGTGCCTTTGGTTTTAAATTCTTGAAGAGATAAAATGAGTTACTTTTATTGTTCTTAGGTGCAACTTATCTTTAAGTATATCCTCAAATACCTCCTCAGTACATTTCCATGTACAGAAATTATGATGCCACCTATAACACCTTTTACTCTCTAGGTGAGCAGGAACCCAAATCACTCAAAAGTGTTCATTGAAATTGGCTCATAGTTTTCTTCCAGCTCTGTCAAAATCCCAAGATGCGTAAAACATACCTCTTGCCCAGTTATGTGTTTCTTACAGGAACCAACAGCAGAGGCTTAGGAAAAACAAGAAATGAGCAGGGAAAAACACTGTGAAGTTTTCCCCACTGTATACTCCCACCTTCTGGCAAAACGCAATTCAGAGTCTTTCTAAACCAGAGCTTGTATCTGTATCCTTCTTTCTAGCGATTAATTTTTTTCATGAATATATTTCTGAGTCTTTTCAAGCTTTCAAGGTCCACATCGTACTGTAGCAATGCAAGAATGGCAATGACTCTGCCTGGCAACGGTTTCCTTTCTTATACGTCCTATAAAACTGTGTGATCATTTCAGTTACTGCCCAACAGGTCTCGTCCTGTGAGAAATAACAGTTGTTCCTTACTCACTTTCTGTATGGTATCTAGGGTTTTATATGTTGCTATCTGTTCACCCTGCCTTTATTTAGCAACTCTTCTGGGCTTTTTATCATGTTCAATAACTTGAATACTGTGTACCAAAGATACACAATATTCAAAACATGGATACACAGCAGATTTTAGAGTAACAAAATGATATTTTGTGATTTGTTCACTGGAACCTTCCTACTACTTGTTTCATACACTATCTGCCTTTTTGACCACCACTGAATGTTGAATTGACATTTGTTTGAACTATCCACAAAAGTGGATATGCCAAGATATATTTCCTAAAGGGTAATAACTAATTTACAGCCCATTTTTCTGTAGTTTATTTAAGGTTGATTCCCTCTCATCTCCCCCTTCCTCCCATTACTTGGCACAAATCAACACTAAATTTCATGTGCAAGTGTATTATAGAACTTTCAGCTCATTAGATTCCCTTGCAACTCTTCATGGCCAACTTTTGTGTTTATAAACCAAAATAATTTCACGCTGTCTGTAGATGTTTTATTTTCTTTCATCATTGCTTTTCCAGATTGTTTTTGATCTTTTAGCCTACTCTAAATGTTTAGATAGGCCTCAGAAATATATCCCTGTAATTCTGAGCTTTCCTCCACCTATGTAAAGATCTATATGTAGCAGCATGGAGGATGTAAAAAATATATTAAATAAAAAGGAAGATTTTGAAGGAAAAGGAGTGAACAGGAATGTCATGTCTGAGACTACTTATACCTGAGATTGTACCTGAGACTATTTTCAAATGAAATGTATCTGATTTCTCTTTCTTCTTTGCAACTGGTAATCCCAGGTATATCTACGAATGTCAAAACTGTTGATAAATGTGGGAATTGAGAGCAAAAGTATCTATCTATTCATAGCAAATTCACAGATCAAACCCAACCAAAATCTGTGCCAGATCCAACTCAACTAAAATCTGTGATTAAAGAGAAGGGGAGAGAATCAATGCAAATTGCTGCAGATTGCAAAAAGTTTAGTCATCAAAGGTATTACTGGTTGGGAGCTCAATGACTCCTTTTGTTATCTATCAGTAATGTTGCCACATAAGTTTTCAATTAAAAATAGAAAACTATTTTCCTTTTTGTTTATAGTTCCAGGTACATTGCTCTGCATGTGGCAACATTCTTGTGAAAGTAAGAGAGTATTTATGTGGTTTCTCTGGGCTTTTTACCTCTAAGTGACACATTGCTTACATTGTTACTTGAACTCTATTACCTCTGTGCATCCTTTTTATAAAGAACACTTTATTTTACTGATTATATAATATTCCCCTCCTCCTCTGAATATCTCCTTCATTTAATACAGAACACTTTACTGCTTCAGCAAAGAAACAATATTCACTGGGAGGTGTCATTTTTTTTATCCTTCCAAAGCAACACTTCATTTTATTTTTTGTTTTCCCCTTATAGATATTTCTTTAGCATTGAATACCATAATCTGTGAGTGTTTCATGACCTAGAATGAGTTACCCTAGTATCATCCTGGGAGACACTACAGACTTCGGGCTGCTTCACCAACCAAACACTTTCATGCTCCTAACAAAATGAACAAGACTGGAAAATAAGGTAATTAGATAACAGCAGTTCAGTATTGTGTAGGATATTGTAAAAAGGGAAAGAAAATCTATAACATTCAGCTCTTCGGTGTTCTGCGGTGAAGTGTATAACATTTGCAATGCATAAGATAACTACTGTCACGTTCTCAATACACACCTCTGGAAATTCTCCAGTCTTCACTAGTCATAGCAGATATTCACATTAAATCCAATAATTTAATCCATTAAAGGCCATTAAAAACTCAGAGGATGCAGGACCACCCATAACCTAAGCACTTAGAGAAATTTGGTTATTGAGAAATCCTCACATTTCACTGAAAATCTCAATCATACCAGAGAAGCTTTCAACCGCTGACACACCAGAGTTATTTGGAAATATTATTTTTATGGTTCATTTTTATGCTTTTAAAAATGAACTTGGCTGAGAGCAAAAATGTTTGGCTCTAGTGTGAGTTTACAGGTGAACTATATAAACTTAAATGCAAGTCACTACAAATAACATCTTACTTACTTGGCTCATTTCTGAGTAACCCTTTCCCTGACCTATTTTGATAGATAAAGATATCAGTTGTTACTATATCTGTTTGTGAATGCAAATCTGACAGTATAGGTCATACAGATTTTCCAGGGATTCAATGCCTATTTCCTGCTTAAAAATGAACAAACAAACAAAACATCTTATTTCTTATTATTTTCTGACTTTTAAATCATATTCTCTGCCTGTTTCTTCTGGTGCTTCCCCACCTTGTACCCTCATCTGTGAAAAAAGGCCTAAATCATACAGTTACAGCCTGTAGATCTCATTCAAGACTGTCCCAGTTTTGGCTGGGATAGAGTTAATTTTCTTCCGAGTAGCTGGCATGGTGCTTTGTTTTAGATTTAGGATGAGAGGAATGTTGCTAAGACCCTGATGTTTTAGTTGTTGCTGAGTGGTGCTTACACTAACTTAAGGACTTTTCAGCTTCTCATAATGCCTTGCTGATGAGCAGGCTGGGGGTGCACAAGAAACTGGGAGGGGGCACAGCCAGGACAGCTGACCCCAACTGGCTAAAGCAATATTCCATGCCATATGATGTCATGCTGAACAATAAAAATGGGAAGAGCCAGCCAGGGAGTGATTGCCTGCTGCTTAAGAACAGGCTGAGCATCAGTCAGTTGGTGATGAACACTGTGCATCAGTTGTTTTGTATATTCTTTTACCATTCTATTATTTTCCATTCCTTTTCTATCCTATTAAATTGCCTTCATCTCAACCCACATGTTTTACCTTTTTTCTGATTTTGTCCCAAGTCTGCTGGGTGGATGGTATGAGCGAGTGGCTGTGTGGTGTTTAGCTGCCTGCTGGGTTAAACCACAACAAAGACTCAAACAAATATTTGTCTATCAAAACCACATATGAACAGCTCATGCAAAACAAAGCTTCTACTTGTGTTAACTTTGAAAGCACTGGGCTGCACAGCAGTGTTGTTAAGGCAAAACAGTGCAGTGTCAGTGCAGGTAACATAGTACCGATAATAGTAGTCAGTATGTAAAAGGTGTAGAAAAGGTCTGTTCAAAACCCTGAGTCCACCTGAGCAGTAGTCTGGGTCAGATGCATTAAATAATCAGATCTGTTCTTCTCTCTCTTCTCCTAGTCCCTATGTTAGCTGCTTCCTACTATGTAAAAGTCACTTAACTCTCCCACTCATCACTGTTTGCAGGAGTGTTTGCTGCTTCTCTGGGAACTTTCCTACTGAGAGTTTTTGTCAAGTAAGAGATCTCCCTTGCTTCAGTCACTTAGAAATCTTCAGGGTGAGTATGGTTGCTGCTTACAGATGGCAGAAGAGAAAAGATACACATCCCTTTCTGCTCTACCTGTGCAGTGATTCAGAAAGTCCCAGGAACCCTCAGCTAGAGATTACCTTAGCAACCATATGATATTGGAGAGAAACCCAAAATAATCTGTGTAATCTTCCTACAAATGTAACTGAGATCTTGTGAAGTCTATCAGCTGAAACAAAATGGGATCTCTTTCCCCATACTTACTTTTTAAGTAGCATTTCTTCTTTGCTTAGCAGTGGAGCACTTAACATAGAGTTTGGACAATCAGTTTGATATCAGCCCATGAAAGCTAGGCTGGAAAGGTGTCATCTTGTAGATATCACCTAAAAAAAAGACAACTCCTGCCAAAGCAGGGCAAGCTATTTCCCTTCTGAATAAATGACAGGGAAGGAGGATGGCATTTGATATGAGCAAGGGAAGAGACAGGTCAGCCAACCATGTGCAGTTCAGTACAACTTCACAGCAAATACAAAAGGGTGTTTCTTGGCAAGACATGTAGAAGGGTCAATCCCTTTTCTCCAATTTCTTTCTTTGACCAAAGCTAAAGATTTCTGTCCTGTGAGATGTCTCTGTCTTTGCTATTGACAATGCTGAGTAAGCTGTGAGTATGCTCCAGGATTTCTGTCACATTTTAAAAAGTATGGTACTGCTTTTCTTCAATAGTCAGAAGAAGATGAAGAGACAAAAGATGAATTCAGAAAGGAAACAGCTGGTGGCTTACTGGCTGCTCTACATCTGCTATCATCAACACAGAAACATCCACATCTGATATGTGTGCAGAGACATCCTACTAACAGTCATTTGAATTCAGGACTCTTATCTCACTTTTATTCTCCTTTCCCAACTCTATCTAGCTCCACACTAAAAGGTATTAAGCATTTTATCAAATAATTTTCCATATTATAAAAATTGTCACTACACTAACATTTTCAAAAATGGGGAGGTCACAGAGTACCTTCCAAATTAAAACTCTAAGCATCTGAAAAGTATATCTCTAGGTTTAGTTTTTTGGTTTGATTTGGTTTTTTTTCTTAACTGCCTAGATAAGGACATAAAAACCTATAGGTTACCACTCATACATACTAATGAACTGTGTTTTTCCTGTCTCTGAAAAGCCAAGACTGTAAAATCCCTGAAATTGCAATGAGGTTAAATTCAGAGAATGGAAGGATACTGATCCTTATGAACATTAGCATACACAGAAATAATTCTTTTTAATACAGTATTATAATTTTTATTTTTTAAAATGGATCCCTGTCTAGACATGTATTAAATCTCTGAGGCAGTCGCTAGTAATGTGTGAAGACTAAATTGTGCAGCTCAGCTTTGTGTCTGGCCATTTTCCTGCTTTATTGAAATACTGTGAAGCAGAGAGATACACAGAGTAAATGTGAAACACTGTAGTAGGAGAAATGAGCTCTGACAGCCTTATTGATTCCCTGTTTTTTCTGATCCTTTTATTATCCACTATTGAGCAGTCTAGCTAAAGGTGCTTAAAATTGTGGCAGGTTCCATAATACTATAGTTTTATAAAGTTTACACTATAACTGCAAAGCAATTTGCTTCTTCCTCCCTGTACCATCTTCTTCTCCCCCTCTTTCTTTCTCAGACTGCAATCACTAGCGTTGTATCTTCACTATTCTGCACTTCAGAAATGAACCTGATTCCATCTGGGATATCTGGGGGCATTAATGAACACAAACAATACAGTAGTTCCCTCTCTTAGGTTGAGCTCAGGTCTACCAAATCCAGCAAACAATCTCTAACAACTCTAGTAAAAACTGCATCTAGCTTTGGGTGCCTTGGAAAGGAGAAGAGGTTGGGAAAAAGTTAGTTGCAGCAGGATGGACAATCAGGCAATGCTGTTAGAGCAAGCCCAGGACACCCAGGCACTGCATCATGTCAGCACCGAAGGGCTGTCCTGGGAGGAGACAAAATGGACCAAATCTGGAGTGTCACAAGTTTTGCTTTCTGAGGCTCAAATTAATCTACCTGCACTTTAGTACAGTCCTTGCCCTCATAATGTAATGTAATATGTGTACAAGAAAGCGCCACTATTTCCATGATCTGGGAGCTAAATAACTACTTAAGGGTCAACTCTATCTCTCCCAGATCTAATGTAATATTTCGAGATCTCCCAAAGCTCTGCTACACCTGGCAATCTGCGAGGCTGAGTTTGCTCAGACCTGGGCTATGGAGTAAAAATGATGATAAAACTTCCTACATCTCTTTATTTCTCTGGAAACCTGAGGGAAAATAAAGCTTACAAAGATAAGCTGATTTTGTTTCTTCTTAGAGAAAATCACTGAAACAACTAAGAAGATGCTGAGGGTCAAAACTGGCACATGAAACCTCTGTTCATGACAGTGATGCCTAAGTTGTGAGTAACTGACCTTGTGGAAGGCAGAATAACAGAGAGAAGGTGAATTTTAAGAGAAAATACACTGAAACTCATTATTTCTGTGAAAGTCAAGCACTTCTGATGAGGGAACCACAATGATTTAATGAGTTTAGGACTGCAATACATCTCTGTACAGTATATTTGCTCGAATTGGAAATCTCTTAGACTTCAGGTTGATTTGATGGAGGGATTTTGCACTTTCAAAAAACATGCTTAATGCAATAGATCTGTATCTTGATGGTGCCACAGGGCTCTTGTTATCAATGGACTTTCTGCATACAACGCAAACATTCTTGTTTGTACGAAAACTTGTTAGGAAACCTGCTTATCTCTGAATAGCCTGTGTGTATACAACCTCCAAATTAGGGATACTGGGCAACACACTCCCATCCAGCTGTTGAATTCTCCCGGCTGCTTATGCCCTTATTAACCTGCAGGTTACCACCACAAAAGGCAACTTTCCCAGGAAAGCAGGGATCAGCTTCACCCACTTCAGGGAGAATTTAAAAAATCACAGAACAAGGTAAGGTGGTTTTGAGCTAATGCTATTAGGAAGGCTTAGGAGGAGGTTAGAAAATTAAATATACCTGAGAAGAGGTGACAGGAGAGGATGTCAGGCTGTAAACTTACATTGCTTTGACTATCACTTATATCGAGCTGATGTAAGTAATAGTCAAGAAGGTCCTGCAGCCAGCTTTGCACTAAAGCAGGTTTCAAGTAACCTACTATCCTCTGCAGCTGAACTGCAGGGCAGTAGCCACCTGCTCAGGGGCAGCAGGAAAGACAGAGGGAACACTTTTATCTCAGGTTATTACAGCTATTTCTCTGCAGTGACTGTGCATGTTAATGACTGTTCTTCGACAAACAGCAATTAATATGCCGAAGAACTTGACAGATACATAAAGAACTAGTATTTTTCTTACCTGTCTGAAAAAAAAGGATGGAGTGATGACTGAGCTGAAATCTCCCAGACAACATGGAGAGGCAAAGGTGAAAAAGGAGGAATTTTAAAAGGCATTAGGGATTTTTTAAAAGCATCACGGATGTGAAACTCTGAAAAGCAGGAAGGAAATGTGGTACAAGGATTTAAAAGAAAGTTCAAGTGGGCTTTACTAAAGGGGAGGTTAGGAAAGATGGTTGTGCATGTGATCCAAGAGCTTCCTCCAAAAGGCTCATAAACTCTAGCTAAAAGACGCTCCTAATCAGTATGACAGCAGTGAAAGGAAAATAAATGTGTGCAGCTTTTCTTTGTACAGACCTCTGTCTCAGATGGAACAAGGGGCAGTGGCGTTTTCAAAACCCCATACAAATGTGTCTGTTTCTCTGTTTGCCTACATCTATTGCAAACTCTGTGTTGGCTTCCCAACCTGTCTGGACTTCTCGGCAAAAGAAAGCTCAGATTACAGAAGTCCAAAAGCATTATTGTAATACAATTGCAAGGTAGTTGCACAGGGGTTTGTACTCCCAGGAGCTGGTGTTGGTGGTGTCACTGTACTGCTGGCCTTCTGCTCTCTCCTCACCTTTATTTTCTCTGTGATTTTTTTACTTTTGTAACAGTCTGATGTGCACATGCTTAGTGCTAGTTTAGTGATTTCAGCTGTATTTTAGCAAAGTACAGAAATGCTTTCCAAGCCCCAGGAAACCTAGAAGTCACCACATAGGACCCTACCTTTCTCAGCAATTTGGAGAGCCAAGTGGGCCTTAACAGCCTTCCTGGAAAATTTATTTCCTGTGATTTTTCTTTTTTAGTTTTTTCCTCTTTAAAGAAGCTCTTTTTACTGTCCCTGGCGACCTCTGTTTTCTCCAGATTTTCCAGCATAAAGAGACAACCTGTCTTCTGTCACCTTCCTTGCAGTGAGACACCTGGGACATGTGTTAGCAAGTTAATATGTTTATATGAGTTACATGGTTTAGAAATCCCACAGGGTGATATTTTGAAAACTTTTGATGCAGACAGAACTGCATAATATTATGCCTATAACCATTTGTAGTAAAAATTTTTATTCTAAATGTTATATCCTGCATTTACAGCACAGAAACGTATGTCTGAGTCCTGCAAGCACACAATTATGTGCCAGTTTTACCTCAGGGAGTTGTCCTTTGGGACGCACCTGCACTAGTGTTTCAGTTCAGACCAGGAGGTTGAAGTAGATCTCCCGGGTGTCTCCATTTCCTGTGCTTTGGTTCATATGATGAAGAGGTTTTTGAGAAGGTAGACCTTATGGAGGTCCAGTCACAGAACTGGCCCCAGCTGCACCTCCATCTCTGTACATGGACACTTTGACATCCCTCACATCAGCAAAGCCTCCAGACTGCAACACATGATTTAATAATTCCAGTTTGTGTTTTGCTGGAATGAGGCTTAGATGGAGAGGAATACCAGGAATGACCTGTACTGTGTTTCCTGCCTGGTTTATCAAGGTGAGGAGCAAGTTTATCAAGTCCTGCCCTTGATTTTTGGTTCTCAGTGTATCAGTATTACTGTGCACAAATTCCCAGGTCAGGAAAGAGAAACTCAGTACTTAAGGACTTGCACTCTGTGCTCTGTTCCCTGTCAATTCCCATCTGCATCCTATTTGTCAGACCTGCGCACAGCTCTGCATTTTTCTTTAGGGCTGATTTTACAGCAAGCCTTACAATACTGTAAAAATATTATTACAGAAGTATTAACAGGAAGAAAATAATTATGCAGCTAAAAAGCAACATAAACATAAGAGTAAGGTAGTGCTGTAACTGACAACATTAGTTATGACGGCTTAAAAAAATGTATTTGCTGTAATGAGAGATTACATTCTGTAATGAGGAGTACAGTCCTAGAGGGCAAAGGGGTCCAGGAAGGCTGGACTTTTTTCAAAAAGGAACTCTTAAAGGCTCAGGAG
>JAVSBS010000504.1:0-55122 GCA_033124195.1 Coracias cyanogaster | reverse complement strand
CAGAGGTCACGTTCTGAAAATGTGTTCGATTTTGTGTACTTTGCTTGCATGTATGTGTGAAAACTCCAGTGCTTGTGCACAGATTCAGATCTATATTTGCTTATTTCTGTGTACATACATCAGAGTTTGTGTGTTCTCACTGGAATTTTCATGCATCTCACTTCAAAACATTACCTTAAGACTTTGAAGATGCATTTGGTCTGCTGAAGCTTGGTTGCGCTGTGACAAATTGAGTCATGGATCTCAGTCCTTAAACAGTGTTGATATCCTAAATTCTTTGGAGTAAGGATTACCTTAGAGTTTATTTCTAATGAGAATGACCACTCTGAGGTTTCTCAAGCCTGATCAGAACCTACTGGCGCCAACGTTCTACATGTTGTGGACAGCACCGTAACTCCAGCGTTCATGTCACGTCTGCAGTTGTAGCAGCAGATCACTGTGTTGTTGTCAGGAAAGGAATTAGAAAGAAGACTAGATTTTTTTTTATTTTTCTGGAAGCAGTGATCACACTGCTTTCTCACAGTAGTAAATCCACTGTTTACAAGCTCCATTTTTAATGGGGGGTACATTTAAAAATGTGTATTAGGGGAAATCCTGCTTTGTTCATAGTCACTTCCAGTTAGGTAAATCTAGGTGGATGACAGGTCATTTCATTGAGTTTTAGTAACTGAAGTTAATACATGCTTACCTGCAATTATTTGTCAAACAATGAAGTCTTATCTTTAAGTAGCCCAGAGCAAAGCTATTTGTCACTTGTATAATAAAAATGTAGACCTTAAAGCATTCTGTGAGTTGTCATGTGCTGTTTGCCAAAATTACTGAATTTCTATGCCTGCTTTGATGTTTTTGTACAGAAGCTTGTTTTAAATAATAAAAGGTTTGGTACAGTAAGCATTGGGACTGTCTATATTTAGAGACAGCATAAACAGGTTGAGAAATATCTCATTTAACGTTTTGGATCCGAGATACAGTAGGCTCATCTTTATTTATCCCATTTATAGTTTATTGAAAAAGCGTGTAAAATGCTTCACTTGTACACCACAACAATACAACCTTACATCACTTAAACATTTCCTGGGGTTTTCTGATGATTCTTGGCACTTGTCTTTCATCTTGACCAGGGGAAATTGTTGATACTGCTTTACAGAGTAGATGGCATGAATCCCTTCTATGACTTATATCTTCACATTAATCATCCTCGGCTATGGTGGCCATCTCAGGTTAGATTTATAAACAATAAGGTCACCAGAGCATGATCCATTTAATCTTGCAATAAATGCAAATTATATATGCAAATGACTCAAATAAATGCTCTCAGAAGAAGAGCTATGTAGACTGCTGGTCAAAGTTACTGATCTCCATTTTGTCAGTGTTTCTTTTTATTTTGGCTCCTTATGTGAGAATACATTTGTAGTAGTATAAGTATTTAAGTCTCATAATGACAGCATTTCAGAACGTGCAGAAATGAGTGTGACTAGTTTTGGTCAGAACAGCCCTAAAAAAATTTGCTTGTTTTATGGTGGAAGAAAATACTATTTTCCCTTGGTGTGTATTTGAAAGACTAGAATTTTCTGCCGCAAACAAATGTGTTTGAAACATAATTTATGACTTTAAGCTTTCTGCTTCTACTAAGTGACTGTCATGAAGGGTATTTGCTACGATTATATTTACTGGTTTGTGACAGACCACACCACTCAGATAAACTAATGTTTTCCATGTCTACTAAAATTTGCAAAACAACAAAACGTCTTCTCAGTATTGCTTTCTGTGTAGTATTTCAGCTAAATTTAAACTGGAAGTATGACATAAATGGTATATTAGTTGACTTGTGTTCTCATAGTTACTCTGAATTAAACAAAGTAGGATATAAATTCTTCATATGAAATGATCCCTCTTCGCCCTCCCCCATTTACTTTTTCAGAAGTTTAATGGAATCAGTATATTCCTACAAAAATACAGTACCAGTTAGGTGGATGCACATTTGGGAAATACTGTATCATTTTTTCATGCCACATCTGGTTTTGGACAAAACCAGCACAGATTCTTCTCTGTCCAGTTCTCAGTCTGTCAAGGTCCCTCTGAATGGCACCATAACCATCTGGTGTATCAACAAGTCCTTCCAGGTTTGTATCATCTGCAGAATTCCTAAGGGTGCGTTCTGTCCCACCCTCTGAGTTACTAATGAAGATGTATTGGTCCCAGTATAAACCACTGGGGTATGCCGCTGGTGACTGCTAATCACAACCCTTTTGAGCCTGGCAGTGCAGCCGGTTCTCAAAATACCTCACTGTCTGTTTATCTCATCTATATTTCATCAGTTTGTCTATGAGGATGTTACGGAAGGCAGTGTCAAAAGCCTTGCCAAAGTCAAGATAAACAAGATTTCAGTGACATTGGCCAGCTCTCTCAGCATTTGTAGTGTATCCCGTCGGGTCCCTTAGACTTGTGTATGTCCAGTTTGTTTGAATGTTCCCTAACCTGATCCTTCTCTGCCAAGAGTAAGTCTTCCTTACTCCAGACTTTTGGTCTCAGGGGCCTGGGATTTCTGAAGGCAAATCCTACTATTAAAGACTGTGGCAAAGAAGGTGCTGAGTTCTTTGACCTTTTCTGTATTTTCACCAGGTCCTATACCGTTTTTTATTGCCTTTCACATCCTTTACCAGATTAAATTTCAGAAGGGCTTTGGTCTTCCTAACTCCAACCATGCATGCCCCATGTCTTTATATTCTTCCTGTGCCTCTTGTCACTGCTCCCACTTCTTTCATGCTGCCTCTTTAGATTTGAGGCTAGTCAGGACCTCCATCTTCATCCACGCAAGCTTCCTGCCATCTTTGCTTGGTTTAGTGTTTATCAGGAAGGATCATTCTTGAGCTTGGAGGAGGTGATCCTTGAAAATCAGACAGCTCTTCTGGACTCCTCCTCTCTCCAGGGCTATATCCCCTGCAATTCTTCCAACCAGTGCCCTGAACAAGCCAAATTCTCAAATGATTTTTTTCCTGCAAGTCATCTTGCAACTGCATAGTTAGAAATTCAATTTTTAAATTGCACGTCTTCCAGGAGTATTAGAATTGCATGATTCTGTGAACATCAAAAGCCACGAAATATAAAGTCTTACATACCCAAAAGGTTGCTAATAGTTGCAAATGGTTGAAAGAGGTGGGTTTTTGTTGGGTTTTTCTTTTCTTTAAAAAGTAGGACCTGAAATACTATTCTCTTACCTCAGATGAATTCTCTAATGCAAAATTACAAAATCTGTGAGTTCATACTGTGAAGCAGATTAGATAATGCAGTGGAAGCCAGTGAACTGAAACAGTGACATGAATTTGATTTGCCAGTAAGAGACTAAAACTCATTTTGGTTAAAAAGTCAATATAGCAGATACAGTATTTTAACTTAATAGTCTGTAATGATTCCTGCTACAGACTAATAAAGGTGAATTCCTGACTGCCACATAATCTAAATTCTGCAAACACAGAATTCTCCTTCATACTGAGTTGAGACAAATGTAACTCAATTTCAACAGAGCTATTTCTGATTGACACAGGTGTAAATGATACCCTTTGTCTTTTCTCAGTCATGGCCTTTGACCTAAGTTGCTTATTACTGAACAAATTGAGTCTTCTGCTAGTGCAGATCAATGATGTAACATGATAATCTTGCAGATATCTCTTGCACTAGACCGCTTTGAAATTAAAGCTGAAATGAATAGTGCAGTAGGTGTTCTAGAAAATCAATAAGTATATAGTTAAAAAGTAGACTGACCAAGTGCTAATCCGTGGTTTAAGAGGAAGATATAGTGTGGTTTTTCAACATGTTTTTTTTAATCTGGGGTTCACTGGAATTAATATAACTCTCTTGTCCTGGATATTTAGGGTGTTGAAAAATAAATATATAGACTTGGATATTAATAACTTGGTATACCTCTTGGCATTTAAAAATTGGTAACAGAACTTAAAGGTTAGAATATTTGTATCTGGCTTGGATCCATTGCTATTATAGCCTGTGATTGTTCTCATTCTGATTCTGCATCCACTTAAGTGAAATCCTAAGGTTTAAAGGAATTTTCCCTGGATTTTAGTGATGTAACAAACAGTTACTCTCTTGCTGCCTTGAAAATTGTGGAAGGGTTTGTCTGTCTTCTCTAGACACACAAAATAATTTGAAGAGGACAGTGGAAGATGATAAACCTCAATTGGTTTAGAACTTCCGTAATGAAAAGAGGACAAAGCATGAGACTTGACATGGATGCAGTCACGGTGCAGTTCAGAAATTACCCTGTCCTGTGGGTTGTGTGACATGGCAATGTCTGCAGCTTGGATCATTTTAGATGGGCAGGGATCTTCTGAAGGACTTTGAACAGGAAAGGATTCTACCAAAAATGAAGAAACTTGTCTCTTTACAGACATGATTTTAGGATGCCATGGTAGGAGGAACCTTAAGGGGTCTTACTAACCTTGCCTCCCTTTCTATGGCAGCAGCAGAGCACTGTGCAGAGCCTCAATTTCCACTCAACTTGCTGTCTGAGGGTCCACCTGCTCTTTGATGCTTGGCTTTATCAAGTAATGTAAAGCAGCATGTGTGGGAATGTGAGGTGGCTCACCTTAGCTCACCTGTATACAGCCTCCATCTCCCTTCTGCTCTTGTAAGCAGAGTCTTCCCAGTGAATTCACAGAGGTGGGAACTGAACTTCATTTTTGGTAACATTTATGAGAAGGTTATTGAAAAAAGTGATCTTATTCTGTTTTTTCAACAGTATTAATATTTGGCAATTTAAAATATATTTCTAAATCGAATTCCATGGTTTTATTTTTTTTTTTTTTTCTGGTAGAATTTTCTATGCAAGTCCTATTTAATGTCTTTATAAATTAATAATAAAGAAATGTCTGACAGTGAAATATGGTAGTTCTATGATCCTATGTCTTTGATTTAGTTTAGAGTGGGTGGGAAAAAAACGCTGATAAAATTTAGATGAACTTCACTGAACAGGTATACATCATCCTAGTTACTGAGATAGTGAATATATCAGTGTAAGACTGAACGAGGTATGAATATGTCTGAATATTTTTTATTTGGAGAAAGAAAAGTTGTGTTATCTAGCCAACCTAACTAATGGATTTTTTTGAGATTTTTATTATAATATGAAATGTACATACTTGTTCTTCTCATTAATCCTGGATTACACATGCTCAGGTATACATTCATAATAATAATATCTATGATATTTATACAGCAGAAGATTATTTGTAACTGCTGACTTAGCCAGTTCTTTGCAGCTGTGTTTTAAAAACACAGGGTGAATGCCACATTTGTTTCATACAGCCTGTCAAAGTGACATTTGCTCTATTAAATTTGGAAGCTTAAAAAGCTAATGAAGATTCCTTTTGTTCACTGGTTGCACATTCACATTAAGACCCACTATTCTGATTATATGTTGTACAGCTGTAATTACTTTGAGATATGCAAAGAAGACCATTTTTAAATCTTTTTCTTTTTTTGTCATTCATGATATAATTGGCCAGAGCTTTAAATAATACAATCCAGTGTAGGTTAAATGAAATCAATGAAAATACTCAAGTGCTTGCTATCTGAAATTAGTTTAAATTATTTTGTTGAAAAATATTGCTTCTGAGACAAGATTATTTTTCAAACACAGATCAGTAGTCCTCCTTAGTCCTGTATTTTCCAAATAAAAACTGGGATTTTAATGTTACAGATATTGCCTGAGTACGCGAGTAGTTTGAGTCAAGAGGCACAGTGTAACTGAGCTGAGACAGAACAGTATTGGTAGAGTTTGACAGAGGTGCCAAAGCCACTGCTCACTGTTCATGTTGGACAGTTTGAGATTCCTCCATTCCTTCATACTTTGGAAATTAAAAGAAAAAATAGTCTAACATCTCTGACCCCAGGAACAATTTTAAATGCCATACTTAATAAAAAGCAGCCGGTACAGACTAACAAGCAAACATTAGTGGTTTTTAGCTCTGAGAGGCACAAGCTTCAATTTAATTCAGATTGTTTTCATTCCAGGTAGTAGTGGGACCAATTCTGTGTAAAAAAAAAAAAAAAAAAGAAGTCCATGAAATACCAGGGTTTTACCTCATGTGGAAAGTCAGTCTGGAATTTTGTGAGTATTTGGAAAGTTCATTTCTCCTGGGATTTTCATTCAATTGCATTGCAATTGTGTTAGAAACTTCTGCTGGGAGAATTCTTTGAGATGTCTTCTGAGACATCTTTTATTGACTTCATGGGTCAAGAACCATAAAAATGGAGGATAACATTCTGGACTTAGCAGTAATGGGTCATTTACCTCCATGATCATGAAAGCAGAATGAAAATAATTCATGGTCAGAGTACTGGCATCAGAGCTGCTAGAGGGATGTCCTGTCACCTTCTTTTTAGTGGCATTAATTTTTTTTTTTTATCATCTCTCCAAAATTAGAAAATATATTTCTGCCTCCGTTTGAAGCAGATTAATTCTTCCACAGCTTTGTTCATCTTGACTGGATAGGCTGTTTGAAGACAACTTTTGAGTTCTCCCTGCCATAGACATTTTGAAAATACAAGTGGCAGGTGTTACAACCTTAATTTTCATTCGGCATTTCAAGGGACACCACTCGCAACAGCCATGAGCTTTGCCTGAGGTAGCGAATTACATCCTCCTATGTGCAGTCCTCTTGAAGATTATGGAGAGACAGCCTCTAAAGACCCTCATTCTTTCTTCAACTCCTATGTTAGGGTGGACTGAATCACCCTGAGAAATGCCTCTTGTCTCTCCCCTGTGGACTATGGAGATCCTGGATTATTACCGTGGACGAAATGCCACTGAGTACTGATCCTCAGGAGAGCAAATAAGCATCTAAGTGTTGCCAGTATCTGAAAATTTTTGCTTTGAGTGCTGTCTAGTGTTAATTTACATCAGTAACAGTATGCAACAATGGATAACATCACAGAGCTGTTTTATCACATAGATTATAAAAAAGTCTCTACTTATAAAACCAGCATTTAATAAAATAAAACTAAAGAATAAATAAACAATGAATAATATTATATTCATTTTTAAATAAATGTCTACACCATTTTATGCCCGTTACTGTGTTTGCTTTCTTTGAGATATAAGGAGTGTTTGCTGATAGGGTGGAGTCTAAGTGGGGATTCTAGAGCACACAGAGGAATCACAGAAACACAGAATGCCAGGGATTGGAAAGGACCTCGAAAGATCGTCTAGTCCAATCCCCCCCACCAGAGCAGGACCACCTAGATCAGGTCACACAGGAAAGATGTGATCCTGAAATCACTCCAAAAGTTTTGCTCATCCCAGCAAAGAATTATACACGTTCACCTCAGCTGGAGATCTCAGCATCAGAACAAACCACCCTTCAATAACAGCTTTCAAAGACATGTTGATATTTTGCATTTGAATCCATTGAATATAATTGCAAACTACTGATGGGCAAACAGGAAACAAAAGAATTCACATGTAAATTTAGCTTCAACTTGAATGGCATTCAGCAGGAAGACTGCATGAATCTTAGTTGACTTTGGACCACATTTAAACTGCCTTTCAGTTATTACCTTTCATTTTAAAGACAGATCAGAAGCAAGTTATAGCTCTTTCTCATTTAAAGTTCATCGTGTTGGTAAGAGTAGGGATTTGTTTGAGTAAAGTTGAGGGACTGAGTCATTTACTAAGACTGAATTTGATTTCATTGTATTTCTCCCTGAATTAGACTTTGTTACTATAAACTGTTCTGATCTGGAAACATTCTGACAACCATGCACAAAAAGGCCCTGCTGGCATAACCCTATTAATATAGGTGTCTTAGACATTAAAAAAAATTGCTTTTTATCACATACACAGTATGTTGCATGACACAGAAGTCCATACTGTGCTATGTATACATCATGAAATGCAAGACAGCATAGAGAAGGACAGAATTTGGCCCTTAGTTTAATCTTACTAGGCATTTTAATTTTTCTTGGTTTTCATTGTGAGGCAGATTTTTATTACCAGTGCTACTCTGGTAGTTTTTTTTTTCTGTACTTATACTTCCTAGATTTTTTTTTTACTTCTAGTCAGATCTGCTTTTGTCTTATAGGGAAAGAATATTAAAAGACCAGTCTGTTATCTCACATTTCAGTTAAGTCTAACATATATTTGCTTAGAGGTAAAAAAGTTTGAAGAAAAAAGGGAAATGTCAAAAATGAATAATAAATGGCGTATAAACAGAAGCAGATTTTCTGTGATATGTTACCCCTGATAAACTTGATAATGTTTCCCAAATGTGTTGCCTTGATTCAGATCCAAATCTACTGGTCAGGTTTTATGTGCTATTTTTAATTTTACTGCTTAAAAAGCTTTACATCATCTTGTAGGAATTCCCTCCTACTGCATAGCTGTATCTGGTTATTTGTAGGTTAAAATTCATCTTAATATAGATTCATATAAAACATGTGTTACCACAGAGGCAGCAAAAAGACAGATCTGGGTGGGTAAAACAAGCTGGATTTGCAAGGAAACTCTTTTTTCTTTTTAATGAAATATGTTTTCCTTTGAGGTCACTCTGCTGTTTGATATTGTAGACTCCAAGGTCTTTCCATTCATTAAACTCTCCTTGCCCTTTAAACAGTGAAATCAGAACATGAGAGGAGAATACAAACAACTACAGACAGGGGGACCTGGAAATGTTTAGGATCCAAGAAAAGCCTCTAGAGCTCGGCAATGATCCAGGTATTGCAAAGCAATTCAGCTCTTCAGAATACTTAAAAGCAGCAGGAGGCCAAGTTGTTAGCGGTCATTCTGCTGGTGGCCTTATTCCTGCTGATGTTATCCAGCAGGGCCAGCAAGCTCTTCAGCAGGAGATAAACCCACTCACCGCAGGTGATATAACAAAAGGAAAAACTAACTTAACTACAAACTCAGTAACAGAAGGGAAAAGGAGCCAGGTAATCACCTCAACAATCGAGGATGAGACCAACCATACCCCAAATATCACCATAGCCATGCACAGACCACCCCAGCAAATACCAGAGAGGTGCACCTGCAGTATGTGATACATTCTACAAAGGTGCATGGCCAAACTACGACAGACACCAAAAGGAGAAGCAATCAGATCCATTACCAGTATTACGCTTGTCCTGTCCAATAGACTCATTCTGTCCCACCATTGCTGGGGAATCCTGGTTGCAGCTAGCAGTCGGGGAGGCCTCAGGGGAAAACCCTGCCTGGTGCATCCACCCACAGGTCGGCTTTTCCCAAGCTCACTACAAGCAGGACCAGCTTTTATACTGTTGGATAAACAATTCAGGTTGGACAGGCAATCCTCAAAAATAACTTCAGAAGAGGGACACCTGCTATTTTTTCCTCTTTATTGGGTTCCGTCCAAGGTCGCCCAAGCCTGGGAAGAAACTCAAAGAGGAGTAGGCAGCTCTATCTGCTTTGGTCTGTTTCACAGGATAGCTGTGTGTCTGTTCTCACAGCTAATCAGCTAATTTCCCAGCAAAGAAAAATCCTCTGCTCGTTTCAGTCATACTGTCCAGTTGGGAGATGCATCCATAGCTCAACTTGACTACAGGGCCTATTGCTCAGGGCCTAGCACTCCAACAACCATTGCAAGTTGTGCAAATCAGCCACACCATTCCTGTCCCCTGTTGTAGCTGGCACTTGGATTTTTCCTTCTGAAAGGAGCTCAACCCCATGAGACATTGTACAGGGCTCAACTGTCAAACCAAGAGAGGTTCTTTAGATCTTTAGGGCTTTGGGAAATGCTGGATTCAACCCTCGGGTTTGGACTAACAGAAAGGGGTGTGTTTGCATCAGTCCAGGGGGAGCTGACGTGCTGCAGAAGAAGCAAGGAAGGAACATTTGGTGTGGCTAAGCTAGTGGGAACTGCAAGTGAGTCATGCTTGAGCCAGAATGACAAGGAAGGGTGCTCTGCTGTGTGCTGCATACAACTTGCAGTGACCAAAGAGCAGCAATGGGTGCTCCCTTCTTGTATTCCTAGAATCACAGCATCTCAATGCCATCATCTGCCAGCCTGTGTTGATAGCGGGGGTTGCCCTGACCCAGGTGCAGGACATTAGACTTGGCATTGTTAAAAGTCCTGGAGGGTTTCCCCATATGGAGGATGTTGTCCGGCATGTGCCTCGTGTCCCTCCTAGATGATATGCCCCTCCACATGTAAAGTGCTCCATAGAATCTGAAGATCCCAGAGCAAGTCCCCACCTGGGGCGATGTACCAGCTGGTGGGCATTTGCTCACGGATCCGATGAGTGAGCCAGCAAGGTCTCCTGCCTTATAGAGAAGGCAGATGAGATCTCTGGTGAGCTGAACCCTTCCACAAGGTGTCCATCTGAGTGGGAGGACTACTTGAAGACTGAGGAAAGATCTCAGTGTTGGGTTTAACTGTGGATATACAACATGGGAGACATGAAGCCTTATCACCATATTGTTTAGGCTGTGATTTTCACTTACGAGGGCAAGATTTTTGTCTCCTGCCTTATTTGAAAAGGCAAAAACTGGAAGCTATAGGTGAAACAATTCTAGGACACAAGGATACTACAGATGTTACCTGCAGTAAGCATTGTCAGCAGGCAGAGTATCAGCTCACCAACTGGTAAAACAGCCTTCTGTCTGGTTTGCCCTAATACCTAATCACAACCAAACTGGAAAGGCAAACCATAATTCACATAGGTAGCGCAGAAGCACAAGATCAAGACAGTGGACTCAGAAATCAGCGTGGAAACAAAATAAACTTCAAAGGGGGAACTGCAATCTTGTAATCCACCTACAACTCAATATTACTTGAGTACAGTACTTTGCTCCTATCCTATGTCATCCTATTTTCAGTAAATTTCCCATTTGTCAATATTATTTTGAACTCTATTTCTGGCCTTCAGTGTATTATGGGTGTGCAATTGCAGGGTCCCTTTACAGTGTCTGTAGCTGAAAAGGGCATCTCCCCCAGTGTTGTTCATGCATTCCCAACCCATTCCTTGTTCCAAGCCAGGCGTTGTTTCATTTTTCAGTCTACAATATGGAGTTGAAAACTAATCCTTTTGCAGGTTTTTTTGGTCACATTAGTTCCAAATGATATGCTTGATTATGTCTGAGGGAAAGAATGGCTTGGGAAAAATGGGGCCATTTTTAAGTAGGAAGCTCCTGATATGGACAAGTATTGGATGTGCAATTTTAGAGTGTCCTTTGGCAGGAGTTTTATAGATGCAGAGATTTTAAATCAATATATTGTCTCTACCAAATATGAGGAATATACTCCTTCATCAGACTTCAAGGATGCTGTGTCTAATTTTTAGGAACTTTTTCTTACCATCATATCAAACCATCTTCTGAACTGGCACAAATCAAAATAGCTCTATTTAATGAGTAAATCTAATTTATCCGAGCAGGATTTGTCCTTACCAAGTACTGCCATCTGAGGCAAAATACTGGCAGTTTACACCTGAACCCTGTTGAACTACACTGTCTATGCAGAAATACAAGCTCCTATTTTTGTTGTTAGGTTATAAACCAAACAAAAGTCAAAAATAGCAGAATACAGAGAAGATTTCAGTGTGAGCTGAGGTTAAAAGGCAGTTTTTACCTAACGGAGATCACAGCACCTACTATACTGTCAACACTAGAAGCAATGATGACCCTTGGGCATCAGTAACACCTCCATCTGTGCGGGGAAAGCAAAGCAATTTGAAAATTATACAGAATCTGTAGGATGGGTTTGAGTTGTGTTAGTTTTGTGCAAAGCTGGAGGATTTTAGATGCATTGGCCTCTGAGGTCTAGTGTCAGCTGCTGCAAACTTAAAGGGTGTTTGCATGCTCTGTGGTCAGGTCCTCAGAGTAAGAATGGTAAAATAAGGGTTGGGGTAACTGCACTGGGTTCCCAAACAAGAATATAATTTCATTTTCATGTCCTATTCCATCAGTCTTTGCCAGGGTGTACAAGGCTCTTCTGCTTGTGAAATTTTTGTCATTCTGATTACAAAGAGCTGTAGTAGCACAATAGTGCCACTCTTTTAAAGGGCTGTGATGGATTTTTTAATTCAATTCTCAAATTAAAAACATTAAACAAAAAGGAAAAGGCAGAAAGTGGATAAGAGATGTGCAGCTTCACTACAGGAAAGCAAGGCTTTCACCTGAGGAGACCCTGGTTCTGGAGGGAAGAGAGCTTACGTGTATGGGTGGGATCCAAGCTATGATCTGTGGTATGTTTTATTTTCAAGCATAGACATAGCCTGAGGTCATCAGACACACATTTCCCACTTCCTTAATATTCAATCTGCAGATTAAGTTGAGGAAATGTGAGTTGCGTTTACCACCTCTTCTCTTGCAAATGAGACATGTTGCGCTGGGGGCAGGACAGTTGCGGCTTATTTTGCAAACACAATAGCCCACGGCTGGATCTAAGTTGAGGGTAAGTGACATAGCAAAGTTTGTATCCATATACAACAGGCCCCATGGTAGTAATTAAATTATATGGGTGTGTCTGCATTCATTTCTTAATTTAGATCAGGGGAATGGAGTTTTTGAAGTAACTCTCTCACCCGTATGTTGGAGCTGTCTTGGAGCACATGAAACAACTCCTTTCCCCTGATACTAAACCAGGAGATGTGCTTCAGAAGTTCATTTCAAAGCTCTAGGTGCCAATGAGCATTCAGTCTACAAAACTAGATCTGGCATTAAATAAAATAGCCAAAATACATGTAGAAGGCATTGTGTCCTCAGCACTAACAGTTTTGTTCTACAGATCCATTCCTATTGGGCCACACAACTTCTGAAATTTGACATAACCCAAGGCTGATTAGTTAATAATTATTTTTTACTTCATGCTTTGGTTCTGTTTAGTACAGATATTATGACCAGGAAAGGGCCCATTTAATTGTTATTTAACACTAGTTGGAGCTTTAGTTACTCATTTATTGTAACATGATTTACCATAGCAAGCAGGACAGGGTGGTAAAAGGCTCAGGATCTTCCCTGATTTCCCAGCTATCACAAGAAGATGTAACTTGCATCAATATTCACCTTCAGAAAACATTTGTATCAGGCTGACCAGAGCTGCAGCTTCTCAAACAGGAACCAGAAAAAAAAAAGTCTTCTAGAAAACTAGTCCAAAACCTAGTGAAGCCCACTTTCCCTCCAACCAACTGAACTGCTTGCAAACATCAGCTAGCGGAGCACACTGGTGTGCAGAATCTTACTTCAGAAATAATTGGAGAAAAATAATCTCCCCTTTTAAAACCCTACTGTTCCACTGTTGCATAATAAAAAATAATCCAGAAGTCCTGTAAAAATTAGAATTTATTGCAAACAGAACCAGGTTTTTACTGGTGTGTTGAAAGGTGCTCCATTGGAGGCAATTTCACCCGTATAACTCAGTTGGGATCCAATTCAGGGTCATAATCCCAAGGTGCCAAGAGCAACTGGGGGAAAGAAAATTCTCTCTCTACTTTTTCCCATGTTCATTTTCTTGTTCCTAGCAGTTGCTTATAGTAGTTTTCAAGTATGAGAGCCTCATAGGGTGAAACAATATAGAAGTTTTTTGTTGTCAGCAGTAACATGAACTGATTCTGCTTTATAATGCAGGATAATTTCTGGCTGAACTGTGAAAGCTTTCTTGGGAATATTTCTGACAAAACCAGCTGGAAGTTGGTTTCATCATGAGATAAAGATGTTTTCCAAATTATGGACTGTATATTCTCTGTCAGAAATATTTAACAGAGAATTATAATCTCATTAGGCAATCTCGTAATCCAAATTTAATATATGTATAGAAAATTGCTCCTAGCAATGTTTTTCATTAGCAAGAACGGTAGGGAAAAAGTTGAAGTTTCAACACATGGACAGGGACCGTGTGTAGAAAGATCAGATATTGTAATTTGTGGAAATGTATTATCAGGGAGATTTAAAATAAATATTGTGACACAGCTAACTTTTATTAGTGCAGAAGTTGAACATTAATGGCACGATGTTATATAATATGGTAGTGTTCCTCAGAAAATGGGATAAAGGTTGCACGATTCCCTTATGTGAATACTTTCATTAAAATAATTGGAAACACGTGTATGGCAAAGCAAATAGCATTTTATTTTAAGATTTTGACTATGCCCAGCAGTGCCTTTCTGAGTCATAGTGAAGAGAGGTATTCCCAGGATCTCTGTTCAGCTTTATTCACTCATCCAAGCCAAATTCTCTGGACTGAATCCAGCAGCTTTACACAAGTGGAAGTTCCACCTGCTAGAAATGTCAGGATCACCTGTTATTTCAAAGCAAACCAATGTACTTACAAACAGTTGTGCTCCAACACCCTTACAGCCTTATAAAAGCTGGTCCCAAGAATGCAGAAATCACAGGACCAGCAAGTGAGCAAGTTAAAGGAAGGTACGGGAGGGAACCTGTAAGGTAACAGAGAACCTCACCTGGGTCTCAAAACAGTCTCTATTCACTAATCACAATAAAATACAGAAATTTTAAACCATTTATTAATTAGATTAGAACCACTCCCACTTTCTGCAAAGTAATAAGAGAAAAAAAATCATAAATAACACCAGTTCATGCCTTAAGCTAAGCAGAAGAGAGTGTCTGCATCAGCCGAATTAATAAGGTAACAGGGTGGAAATGCCAGCAATGGTTTGAGAATGGGCACAAGTCTTACTGTCAGTCTGATGTAATCTACTGCAAGTTATAGAAATAAAGGAATTGGGTTCTTTGGTTTTTAGATAAATCCATATGGCTTGCAGCTGGATTATTCAATGTGAAGGGTAACATTTGGTATGCAGTGTCAACTAGGGCTTGAATTTTTTGAAGGTCTCTCTAAAAATTGTATCAAATCCAATATTTTGTAATTAAAAATAGCATCACTGACTATGGTTTTACTGCACTGCTTTTTAAATTACCTCTTTTTGTGCTGACAAACTCTAAATAAAATCTGATAATCAGCAATATGAAGTGCTTCATGAAATTAGTAAGAACAAGTCTGTGTGCTTTGTGAGGTCAGGAAATTGCCAGTCTTAAGAAGCAAAACAATCCAAAAGTTTATAACCAGGTTTACCTTTTTGCCTTTGAAAGCTGCAGCAGTTCACCTTAACTTTTTATCCTGTTGCTTTTCCAGCCCGTCTGTCATTTATATTAATGCTTTCTCATTCAGCATCATAGTATTATTATTCAGCTGAATGGCATGCATTCTTCGTTACTCACCTGAAGTCTGAATTTATAAAGTTGTCAGCTGTATAACACTGTAGACTCAAAGGCCTCTATATTAATCAGTTTTGCTGTGTTTCACTGAAGTATTAGTTTTTGTATATTGACAAGTAACATAGGGAATACTGGGCACACCAATCTAGGGCTATCAGGAGCAAGCTCAGATGGTTTCTTGTTGCTTCCCCAAGCTTCTTTTTATGTCTCTGTGTCACGGTCATCATCTACAGGTGGAACAACTTCACTGTATGTGCACATCGAAGACATATGTTTAGTCCTCTCTGTGATTTATCCCTGAAGCACAGAAATAAACCCCCAAATTTTCTATGCTTAGTAACTGTGTTTGCAGGGAAAGCACACTTTTGTGCTGATACATTAAAAAGGTCATGGATGTGATATTTCTGTAGCCTGTGTTAATGACAACAGATATAAATATTCCAAATTTTCTACACATAACCCTCCATTAAATTTAGCTCTTTTTAAAGATCACTCATTCTTCATTCAGTTCTTACCCTTCCAGCCTAATTAATTACACTATTATCTATTTTGTAATATTTGTGCTTAATCCTTCATGATCTTTCTTGTCTCATTATCTGAAATATAATATAATGAGAGTGAAAAAATCCAGGTTAAACTGCAGGGAATTTCCTGCTTTCTAATCAGAGATCTTTTTTTAGCCTATAAAGTGGCATGACTGCTGTGCTACCAGAAGTTTTAAAGCTCATTTTTTTTTTCCTTAGTGAATATGAGTTTGAAGCACATACCCAAGAGGACTTTGAAATACTGTAGAGCATCTTAGACTTCAGACAATTTTGAGGGAAGTGATTGAATCACAGAGTTAAATGTTTGTATCCCTGGAGAGCTAAATAAGCTTCTGTAGAGGTGCTTAATGGATATTTCCTCGTATAGACACAACCGAAAAGTCATAGAATAATAGAATAATTAAGGCTGGAAAAGACCACTAAGCTCATAAAGTTCAATCATCAACTCGACACTACCATGACAACTACACCATATCCTGAAGTGCCACGTCTACATGTTTTTTGAACCCCCTCCAGGAATGGTGACTCCACTGCTTCTCTGGGCATCCTGTTCCAATGCTTGGCCACTCTTTCAGTAAAGAAATTTTCCTAATATCCAATCTAAACCTCCCCTGGTGCAACCTGAGGCCGTTTCCTCTCATTCTATCACTAGTTACTCGAGAGAAGAGACCAACATCCATACCTCTCTACAACCTCCTTTCAGGTAAGTCTTGACCTAAAAAGAGGTGAGATAGTTTTTATATTTTTGGACAAGCACCATGGCACAGGCTAAAATCCTTGTGGAGATTTGTGGAGGGCTGAATTCAGCTGTCCGGTGACAGATGGAGCAGGAGAAATCCACCTTTTGTGGTTCTGTTCCTCTCTACATGTCCCCTTCTGGGAGCCTTCAGGGATACAGTCCATAACATTTGTGCAATGGTCACATCTGATGGCAATTACAACACACACACTCACATGCAGCAGCGCAACACAGTGCAGCACCCACACATGTACACCCACTGCCTGCCCACCCCCCGCCCAGCCGTAGGTGTCTGTCTGTCTGTCCTGGGCATGGTGGCCTCGGGGAGAGGAGGGGGCGAGGGGCGGGATAATGGGTGGAGTGTGTCAGGACATAAACCTCGAAGTGTTGGGGAGGACATGGGGAAGCCGTGTCGGTTTCTGCTCATCCATCACCTGTCAGGGCTGTGCTTCGGCAGCCCAGAGATGAAAGAGCCCAGCTTTGTCTATTGTCTCTCTCACCGGTCAGTCTGGAACCGTTCCTGCACCGCAGCCTTGATGTTAATCCCAGTGAACTGGGGGGGCTGTCAGGCCAACACACCAGCAATTTAGTAAAATATCATTCCGGGGTAGACACTCCGATGAGTTATCTCCCCTATCATGTTGCTCCATGTCTTTGCAAGCCCCGCTAATCTTTTTCCCATCAGCAACGGGGCTCGCTCAGATGCGCCCGCAGCCCTGCTCCCCTCTGCGGGACCAGCGGAATTATGGACTGTGAACAGCTATACAAAACTTCCTGCAAGGTTAGGAGAGGGCAGCTTTTAAGTCCCTAAACCTACACCAAATGATCCCTTTTGGAGCAGGCATAGCAGAGAAATGAGTATCATGTCCTCACTACATGACACATGTAGTTTCCCTCCCTTTAGTATTTTCCTCTTTATTACTTCTACTAAGCACTTTGATCATGCTTATTTAAAGAAAAAAGAAAAACACAGTCTGCCTCACAGCATCTTTTTTTCCTAGGGCGTGCAACTTTCCTCCTTACCTGATGTTTAACAGTAAAAGGTTGGCAACTTTACCTTTATCTGGGGAATCTTAATTAAAAAGTAGAAATAATCTCTCAACCTTGTAGAATCAAAGCTCAGTGTTTTGGAGATGCTGTAGTTGCATAAATGCTAACTTCTGTCTCGGAAACCAGTTCAGGACTTTTTCTTGTCTCTTAACTTCTTAGCAGATTAAGACATTTACCATAGCTACTTTACAGAGAAATACAAATATGCTAGGCTTTTTTTGTTATCTGTCAAGTAGAAAATGATCAGTTAGGCATATACTAGTAAAATGTCAGGAACTGTACTTGAACACTGAAGTTGAGTTAGATCTGAGTCTGTTAGAGGCATCTTCAATTCTGCACAAACATCTTGTCCCAGTTGCAGTTTGAACACAGGCAACCTGTTTTGGAAGCACCAAGAGCGGTGATGAGTGGGTATCCCTCAGGGGTCCACACAGGGACCAGTACTGTTAAATATCTTCATCAATGACACAGACAGTGGGATCAAGTGCTCTCTCAGCAAATTTGCAGATGACACCAAGCTGAGTGGTGCGGTTGAAACACCAGAGGGACAGGATGCCATCCAAAAGGACCTGGACGAGCTTGAGAAGTGGGCCCATGTGAACCTTAGAAAGTTTAACAAGGCCAAATGCAAGGTCTTGCCCCTGGGTCAGGGTAATCCTGGGTATCAGTAGCCCTGCAGAGAAGGATTTCAGGATACTGGTGGATGAAAAGCTGGACAAGACCCAGCAATGTGCGCTCACAGCCCAGAAAGCCAACTGTATCCTGGGCTGCATCGGAAGTGAGGCCAGCAGGTTAAAGAAGATGATTCTACCCCTCTGCTCTGCTCTGGTGAGACCCCACCTGGAGTACTGCATCTAGCCTCAGCACAAGAAAGACATGGGCCTGTGGGAGCAGGTCCAGAGAAGGGCCATGAAAATGATCAGAGGGCTGGAACAGCCCTCCTAGGAAGAAAGGCTGAAAGAGTTGGGATTGTTCAACCTGGAGAAGAGAAAGCTTTGGGGAGACGTTATTGCAGCCCTTCAGTACTTAAAGGATGCTCATAAGAAAGATGGGGACAGACTTTTTAGCAGGGCCTATAGTGATAGGACAAGGGATAATGGTTTTAAACTAAAAGAGTGGAGATTTAGACCAGATATAAGGAATAATTTTTTTACAGTGAGGGTGGTGAAAAACTGGCACAGGTTGCCCAGAGAGGTAGTAGGTGCCCCAACCCTGGAAACGTTCAAGGCCAGGTGGAACAGGGCCCTGAGAACCTCATCTGGTTAAAGATGTCCCTGCTCACTGCAGGGAGGTTGGACTAGATGACCTTTAAAGGTCCTTTCCAACCCAAACTGTTCCATGGTTCTATGGTTCTAAGAGCTCAGTACTGTCAACATGGTCAGCTCATACTGGTTGACCTGAAAGCCCAAGGAGTGGGCTTTTGCGTTGTTTAACTTCTAGGTACAGACACCCTTTAGTGCAAAAAGGTGGTGGGACACAGGCTTTCAGACCCTCTGATCTCAGGAAAACTGTGTCTTTCTATTCCATATGTAGTTCACGGAGGGAGCTAGAAATCCTTGATGAGATGTAAGGGTGGTGGGCGTAACACTAGGTGCTGTGGGCACAGTCAGTGTTTCTGCTTAGAAGCAGCTACTAGACATGAGTCCTCAGAACTGCCTGTCAGGCATGACCATTGCACAACCATAGCAGGGCTCCTTTGTGCTGCTGGGATCCACGACTCCAAGAAATGTGCATGAGCAGGGGACAGAAAGTGAGGCTGCAAAATGTCCTTTGATATAACGTACAAATATAATACACAAAAGGTGAGGGCTATTTGCAAAAATCATGCCTTCATGTAAGGTCTTGGACCACCGTAAATGGAAAGGCATACACTTCTCAGAGGGCTAAGACTTCTGGAAATAAAATAAATTTATGTTTTCAGTAGATACTACTCCTGCATATCATCAGTACAGTGTGGTAACAGAACTGGAATTTAAATGTGAAAAGAAGCAAATGTGGTTTTCACATTGACATTAGCCTCTCAATATTATTTCTTCACCAGTCAAAACAGAGTGGTCTTGTCTCACTTATTGAAGTCATTTTGCAGTAACAATGGTAAAGGAGTCCTTGACTAGTGATTCTTGAGAGTGATTTGTTGCTGTTCTGAAAATCTGCTAGCTTTGCCACAACTCCATCTATTCTTTCTGGAGTTTTTCCGGGGACTTTGGTTTATGCAAAATTAATTTAAATATATGCTTTTTGAAATCCCACCATAGAATATCCATTTAGAAGGCATTGGAAAATTCAGATTTTAATGGTAAGCCACCAACAAGGTTGACAGAATGCTGGTAAGGCATATATTATAAGGAAATATGATTTTTTTGAATACTTTTTTTACAGGAAGTGGGGAAAAATGGACTTGCGAAGAGATTTCTACACTGCAAGTTATCTCAGCGTAAACTAACACTACCAAAGGGGATTTGGGGGATTAGTGCACAGAAGGTCTAGATGCACAGGTGTCACAGGCATACATGCACCGTACTGTTGTATTTGCATATTGCTAGCTTGCATTAAGCTCAAGATGCTATTTTCTCTCTCTTGGGTGCAGGCCCGTAAGAGTACTCAATTCCCTAGAATACTGATGCTGAATTGCACTAAATAAGCTGCAAAATATCAAAATAGGAACAAATATAAACAACTCTTAGGTCATGTTGAAGTGCCGCACTTGAAACATATAATTCGGGGAAGGAATTTGGAAAGCAGTAATGCAGTGGGTCTTACACTGAAACACCTGGTGGGCCATAGAAACTTCTGTCCTAACATTTGTGTTCATAAACTTTCAATGATCACTGTAGCTTAGTGTATTCAGCTGATTTCCTTACCAATACTATTTTAAGAGTGATCAGTGCTTTCTGCCTCCTGAGATCACACAAAATACCAATTGCCTATTAGTGTTCTTACACCCCACCCCCAGCTAACTGGTATTATCCTAAAGGAAAACATTTCTTGTGGTTAGACTCCATGCACCATTTTTGCTGTAGCAAAAAAAAATCCAAACAAAATAAAACCAACTCCAAAATCCAGAAAGACCACTTTTCTCAGTAACTTACAAGGCTTGTTAGTGTGCATAAACTTAAAAAAAATAGTATTTAAAAGCTAAGCTGTGCTGCAGACTGAGTAGAAGAGGACTAGATCGAGAGATCTTACTGAGATAGAGCTGCACTGATCTGCAGACCACCTTTTCATCCTCTTGTCAAGAGCATTGAGGCCATATAAAGGAGTTATGGTGAGAAACAAGGTCTTTTGGGGTGGGACATAGGCTTCTAGGGTGGAGGCAGAGTTTAGGAACAGAGTCACTGTATAGGCAAGGTAAAAATAAACGATCAGCATATCACTGCGGTGGCTGTTCTCCTGACAGTTGAAGGATGTCTTTTTTAAGTCAGGAGATATTCATTAGTGCCTTTTCTACTGTACTGACATTTGACATGGCATTTCAGAAGTGCCTGAAAAACTTTGATGAACCTGAGTACTGATTTCCCTATATCCCCT
This sequence comes from Coracias cyanogaster, assembly GCA_033124195.1. Classification (NCBI taxonomy): domain Eukaryota; kingdom Metazoa; phylum Chordata; class Aves; order Coraciiformes; family Coraciidae; genus Coracias; species Coracias cyanogaster. The sequence continues at coordinate 34,058 of JAVSBS010000504.1, read as the reverse complement.
GTGACCGTAGTTTCATGACTTTTCATGTCAGCTGAGTGTCAGGAGCTGGTTCAATCTACATTATCTACTTTGTAGCAAATGTAGATAAAATGAGTCACACCAGACCTCAGTGAAAAATGTAATACTCTTATGTTATCCTTTGCCATAGCAATGGGCCGCAATTAAGCATGCAGAAGCTGCTGCGGTTCAGTTGATAATGGTAGCTCATTAATATTCCATAACTTGATGATGTATCAGACCCCTCAGTTTTCTTTACCTCCTTTAAACTGTCTCAAGCAGATATTATGCCTTGGGAAGGGCCTTCCACCTTGGACAAGTATGATTTTCCCAGGAGTTTAAGCCTGTAGTACCTGGGGGTTGTTCTACCCTTAAGACTCTGTTGTGAAACTCATCTAAGTAAGAAAAAAATTTAAATCCTACCCTGGCCTCTGGCTGGTACAGTGAATCTGTAAAAATCACTCCTGCTGAGAACTATGGATCCACATAGGCCTATGAAAAATGTAAATCACATAATCCTGAGAAAACTGCCCGGGCTACGTAGGAGAGAAGCTGTAGGATGCACAGAATATGTCAGAGGGACATATACAAAGATGGACTCTTCCCTCCACAGGTGATTTGTGAGAGTTAACATTTAGTTTGTGGGAGATTTAACTGCTGCCTTCTCCCACCTCAGATTATTTGGTAACAGCTGGAGGGGAAAATGCAAGCTGCTCCTTGCAGCAGAAAAGAACAACCGCGTTGGGTGGCCTAGGCAAAAAAAAAAGTTTTATGAAGCAGATTTTTAAAAGTAAGCATTTAAAACCATGGTGTTGCACCTTTTCTGTCAGCTAAAGTGTCCTTTTATGGATACCAGCTCATGGGGTTTGACTGAAGGTATGCCAGGAATGCCAGATAGGTCAGCTGGGTGCTGAACTGACATGTCCTAAGGGATTGGGACCTGATCCAAGAGCAATACTAATATTAAAACATGTGTCAGGGTGTGTCAGGACAGAAAATGATCAATACCTACTACTTTTAATAGTACTTAGTTCTGTACAGCAGCAGTGAGCAGTCCAAGACATGTTTTATCGATGACACCATAGGCTGTGAGACAAACTTCATGGATAAAGATGTTCAGGTTTGCTTTATGCCTTTCCAATAAGGAGTAATCTTTTTCTCAATAAGATAAGAATTACCATCAATCCTTTAAATTATAACAAATGCCTGAATTATACCTTAGCTAATTTAGCTTTAATAGAAAGGTAATTACAAAGCCAATACATACCTATTGATTGTCACAATTACATTTACTGGACTTCATTCTCTATCTACTCTTATATGCACACAGCCTGCATTCATATTTTAAAGTCTTAAAAGGGGACCTGTATCTTATTAAGGTTAAAGGCATTGCTGCATACAGGAATCCATTTCCAGTTGTTTATAATTTCCCCTATTTTCTGGGCTATTATTTTTAGGCCAAGCATCTGCTTTGTGTGGAATTCTGTGCATGTGCATAGAAAATTTTCTCCAAAATTTTTCAGCTTTTTCAGAATCTAATACATCAGTTTTAAGAAAAGTATATGTTTTCAGTGATGGTACAGAGGTGATTTACTTTAAGTAATCCAATTACCCAAATACCATTAGGATTTTAATTTGGGGGGTGCAATTTGTGCCTTTTACAGCATCTCAGTCCTCATCTTCCCAGAGCAGCACGATACATAACCCCTTCTCTCTGTAAAGTCATTCCATTTTATTAGTTAGTTGTCTGCACTTATACAGACCCACCAGTTCTCAGGCCAAGTTTCTTTTTTTGCATCTGAGCAGGAGGGTTGGACAGAGACCTCCCAAAGCCCCCTCCCAGGGAGCTGCTTTGACCTCTGATTCTCTGTCCAGCCTCAGCTCCTCACCAGCGTTGCTCTTCACATCCTGCTCATATTTTCCTCCTAGTCTTCTGCCATAAGCTTCTTTTTTCTAGTTGTTTTTTTTTTTCTTTCCACAATCCCAGTGTCAAGTTCAAACCGTCATTTCATCTTTCTAAAGCTTTACTGTTCCTGACCTTTAATATTAATTCCTTCTCCCTACATTTTTTTTCTTTTTTTTTTTTTTTTTTTTTTTTTTTTTTCCAGCACGTTTAACACTGTCTGGATGCTTCTAAATTCCTGTGGTACCACACTAAAAATACAGCCTTTTCTCTCCAGGGGAGCAAAAAAATTACAGAGAGTGGAGAAGCTCCTTGCAGCTTCACCCACACACCTGCACAAGGGTGAGGCTCCGTTTGCTTCCTCGAGGCTCACTCCTTATGACCTCATTCAAAATCCTGACTCAGATAAAACTCCCGGTGAAATCGATGGCTATATAGACTAATTAAGAACTTCTGGACTGGAACCAAACATCTTATTGGAAGCCTAATTAGGGATGATTATAAGTTGATTGTCTACAGTAAATAAAATAGGCCTGCTTGATTTTCTTCTCTGCTCTTGGAAAGTTGAGAGTGACTGCAGGAAAAATGTTTCTGTTTATTTTGTGTTTTGTGTATGGCTATTTGTATGTGGCTGCTCTTTGTGAATGTCCAACACTGTACAAATCTTCCTGCTAAAAAAAGAGAAACAAAACAAACAAAAAGAACCTACATGTACTAAAATTCACAACATTCTTTCAGTGAATGTCCCTAGGCTTATTTATCTGGAGACAGGGTAGAAATACCATTGCTTTACTCAACTGTAACTTAAAAGTTCATTTGAAAAGAGTGGTAGAAAAATTCTTATCTTGATCTTTCATGAAACTGTAAGATCCTTCATGAAATTGTAAGTCTGGTCATAGGCTTCATTTCCATTACCTTTTCAATTCTTTGAATTCTGTAACATGCTACAGTCTAAGCATCACTGAAGTGACACTGAAAGACATATTGAGAATTTCAATGAGAATTGAAACAGTTTATGCATATTGTACTTTTTGTTAGGTTCTAGAAAATAAGATTTAATTGTGAATTAAAATATGGCAACATAAATAGCCATACATAAAAAATTCAATAATAAAGGTGTACAGTATGGTATAGTTCCTATGAGCACAGGAATTCTCAGCACAAAGAGGACATGAACCTGTTGGATTGGGTCCAGAGGAGGGCTGGAACACCTCTCCTAGGAAGAAAGGCTGAGAGTTGATGCTGTTCAGCCTAAAGAAGAGAAGGCTCTGGGGAGACATTTTGTGGTCTTTCAATAGTTAAAGAAGCCTATAAGGAAGATCAGGGACAGGGTAGGCCTGTTGTGACACAACAAGGTGTAATGCTTTTAAACTAAATGAGGGTAGATTTAGAGGAAGGATTTTTTTACAGTGAAGGTGGTGAAGCACTGGCACAAGTTGCCCAGAGAGGTGGTAGATGCCCCTTCCCTGGATACAGCCAAGGTCAGGTTGAACAAGGCTCTGAGCAACTTGATATAGTTAAAGATGTCGCTGATCAATGCAGGGAGGTTGGACTAGATGACCTTTCAAGGTCTCTTCCAACCCAAACCATTCTATGATTCAATATCTATCCCTGGGATTGTTAAGAAAACTCATATTCCTCAGTAGCAACAAATGAAACTAATTTGTACGTTTTTATTCTTATGTTGTAGAGGCCTGACTGCTGATGCCAGACAAGCTAGCTTGCATATTTACACTACGATATATGGGTTGTGTGACAAATTTTCAATGAACAATACCAAAACACTAACAATTGTCATTTATAACTTTAATTTTTTCCTCCATGACCTGTAGAATTTCATTCATGCTGACATTCCTTGACAGCAGTTTTCCAAAAATAAGCACAAAATATTAGACTTTTGTGCCATATATTTCAGATGTGGTAATCTTTCTCTGACTCCATTTCTTTCCTTGACCAGGTGGGGGTGTTCTTGGCATAACAATTCTCAAGAATAAGATCCAGAAACCTATGTCAATTCTCCGCTTACATCTGGGAAGAGCTGGTTTCAGTCTATGTTCCCACTCTGACAGCAAGCAGATGGGATCACCATTTTGACTAGATCATGGAAATGGTCTTATTCTTAGGGTTCTGTTACATTAAAATCCACAGCAATGAGTCTAGGCCAACGGTTATGGAGCAATGCATTATAATTAATGTAAACATTGGACACAATGTGGAATAATTACCTTAACAAAAGTGTCTGCTTAGTGTTTAAATCTCTATCTGGGCAAAGATTAAAAAAAAAAAAAAGGAAGTTTGGGTCTGGGGGGGTGTTTGTTTTTTAAATTATGGAACAAAATAAGAATTCTGAAAATAGTTTTCTGTAGTCTATAAAAGGTTAGCCTTTTTTCTAAATTCAGTTGTTTATCCTGTCTCTATGTGTTACTAAGTAGCTCTGGAACTGTATTAATGTTAACTTAGTGTTTAAATGGATGTGTATATACTTTTATGCTCTAGTACCTTTATATCTAAAAAGTGAAAGGCACAGTAGTTTACAATGACCCTCTTAGATGATGAAGAATTCTTCAGGGTGAAAAACGGTACAAGATTTCAAGTTACACAGAAAGGCTGCAACCAAGCCAGGAAATGAAGCCAGGCTAGTGCCGAACAGCAGACTATCTTTCCTATTTTATTGCTAGTCTTAAAATGTACTAAAAATAAGAGTTAAGTAAATAGCTCAGAGAACCTAGTTCACTTGTTCCAGTGCAGGAAGAACTCAGTATCAGGAAAATTCACTCAAATTTTGCAGACCTTTACATTACAGCTGTGGACTTCCTCCTGAAGGTGACTTCTGCTTCCCAAAAATGAAAGTTCTGTCATCTGAAATAGTTGCTTCCTGGTCACACAAGTGGGATACCGAACAATCAATAGTCATCACCATCATCACATCACTGTACAAGTTGAACATTCCTCAGCTTAAGGGTTATCAGTCCATGAAAATGTGGTGTGAAGTTAATGAAGAGGATAACAATGTTGATGGAAGGGATCACTATTTTCCTCTTACAAACAGGAGTTGTAGCTGAAGTTGCTTTTCCAAATAAGGCATAAAGTTAGATTTCATAATTCCTTTGTTCCCCACAGTAATCTACCCACTAGCCTGTACTGACTCTTGTTAAGTCAAAAGGCGTGTGTCTTCAAGAACAGTGTACTCTCTGCTGTCTTAGTAAACATCGTCACCTTGACAGAAGACTTGTTTCAGCTTTTGTTATTTAAATCACAAGCCAACATTACCTAGGAGATAATATCGTAGGTCCATATATATACATTCACAACATCTGTTGCTTCCTGCAGAGTGAGCAATATGAGATTACACTCAGTTTGTGCACATGGAGGAATCTGTGCATACAGGTCTGCCATCAAGTCCATCTACATGCCAATAATTCTGAATCCACTAGTTTCAGCCCAGTATAACAGAAGCTAGCAAGAATTAAATATCCAATTTTGTAGGAATAGGTGCCTGCTCAAGAGAGAGAGATGTCATTAGTGGTCTAATCAAGTCAGAGTGTCTGTGATCACAAGGTTGCAGCATGCTCTCCACCCATTGGAAAATTCACACATAAGACAACTATTATGGCTGCCTCAGCCACAGGAAAAGTTTTAATTAGTACTCACAACAGAGAATCCAACCACAAGATACATATCCATAAAAAGCCTCAAGATGCAGATGGAGCTGCTTGTCTCTCCTGGAACCACTTTTTACTTTATTTGTGGCAATTTCACCAGACTTTTCATCCTCCATTTCATTTGAGCTAGTCTCTCCCCATTGCAGCTGGCCTGCTGAGCTCCGATGAAGAGATGTATGAGGTCCCTGACTACTGCTTGGCAAACTTGGCTTGTGCCATTTCAGTGCTAGTCCTCCACATCCACTGCCTTTCCAATCTTTTAGCTGTCACAATGCAGCTGTGGATCAGTGGAGGTTTCACAGAGAGCTCTTTTACATTTATGAAACAAAAGAAATGTCTGCAACTCCTTTCTTTGCCATCTTTTTCCAAAAAGACCACCTCCAGTTTTCCAATACTGGCTAATGGAGCCAGTGTGTTCGTTTTGGAACAAATGCATTTCATCCCTAAACTAACTCCAGTCATCTGAACAAGCTTGGTATAACCTCCTTTGGTCAGTAAGTGTTTTTCCTGTCTCTATAAGCCCCAGATTTTCCTGTCTTTGAGAATTTCCTAGAGGATCACCCTGTACAGAGAAAAGCCGGCATCTCTGCAGAGATGTTCATGCCAGCTATTTTTTAGGACATCTGACAGGCACTTTTGGCGGTGCCTGTATGTTTTACCAACACAGGGAGGGGTCTAGATAGGTATATTAGATTAGATATCTAAACATGAACATGGTTGAAAATGTGTTATGAAATAATATTCAATATATATGGACTATAGCCTATCAGGAACATAACATGAAGCAGAATATAATGTCCGATTGAGAAAAGAGATTTGGAAGTTAGTGATATTTTGATGACAGACCAATCCTCATTTGAAATAAACTGGCATCAGCAGCCATCAAAATCAATAAGATCATGTTTAGAAAACACCAGCTAAGGGTGTGTACTTAAAGTGACATTAATTTCAGTAAATAGAAAATTCTAGGGAGGCAGTTGTGCTCTTCAGAGGAGCAAAGCAAGTTGCCATACTTTCTCTATGTCCATCTTCTCTACCAGCAGAGGAAGAAATGCTGACACAAAAAAGTCTCGTGAAGCTTAACATACAAGAGAGGAAAGAAATTCTAAAACTAAAATATCTGTTTAGTTGGTTAAGGGCTATTCTAACATCAGCCCAAATGGACGAGAAGCCGGTGAAGTCAGCCCACTTCCACCCTGGATGGGAATTTCACATTCTTTTTGCAATGAGTGGGCACAACATACAGTCCCACCTGATGACCATGATGTTAGACGGCCCTTCACATTTCATTTGCAGTGCTCTTTACGTGTTGAAGAAGGGAACCTTTAAGTAGTCATCCTTAGGTTAAAATCAGACATGCTACTTTAACTAGTAGGTTTGTAAAATCCTCCAAATGCTAGGGAAATTTACATACGTTACAAGGAATCAGAAACACAACAGTTAGTGGTTTTTTTTGTTGTGTCTTACTCTTACGGGATCTAATCAATCCTTCACATCTCTAACTATCATAAATCCTATTTTATATTAACATATAAGGGTTTTTGATTCAGATTACTTCCCTAATTATTGTCAAAATTTTGGATCTCTTCATCCATCCATACATTTCTACTATATATTACAAGTACATGACAGCACCAGTCTAGATTTTGAGTCAAGAAAAGCTATAACATAGTGATATTGCTGACAAATTTCAGAAGGCTACCTATCCCTAAACAAGTTTGGCTACAGATTAATATAATTTTTATTTTTAAAATATGTCTTGAGATATGCAGAGGCTCTGGTCACATTTTCGTATGTCACCTAAGAGCAACATCATGGAGGGATTTAGCACAATTTAGGGAAAGCATGGTCAGACTTTTCTGTAAGATTTCTCCTGTAGATACAGTTCTAGAAGTCCTTTATTTAATTTATAGATCTGACAGGATTGGTGAATATAACATAACATATTCCATTGCATGTGATGCATGCTCTTCTTTCACAAAATCAGCTAAATGGAAAGATGAAACCACAGTAGCCCACCAGGAATAATTCATGGGCTATCCAGGGAGATACTTATTATTTTTTAAAAATATCAGAATACCAGAATTTCTTCTTTTAACATCTTCATCTGAATGTCAAGAAGGCAAGGACCACTACTGACAGATAAATAATAACATTTTTGTACCTCTGATGGCTACTTGTACATTTCCCCAAATCAGTGTGTTTTCCTGGCAAAATGCCAGGCGTTTCTGCTCTGTAACATTTCAGCTCTGGCAAAAAGCCAAGGAATCAGCAGTTTTGGTTTCCATTAGGAAAAAAATTGTTCCCAGAGAGTTCGGATATGATGGGATTTTAATGTAATCCAGGATGCATCTTAGATCAGCAAGTCTCTTCTAGGTGGCAAAAGGAAATGTTATGAAGAGGAAGGCCTTAAAACCTGGCATTCAGGGCGTTTTTCGAGGTAACTCTACCCCTGCTCTTGGCGTGTTGCCCCTCACTGCATGCAAGAAAACTGTATTCTGTTAATGATATCCATAACTGAGGAGTTCACAGAGTTGTGACAAATGCAGCTGATTGATTGTTCTCAGGCTTTGCTTGCTCTCTTTTTCAAGCACAGGCCAGTTGTTGGAAAATGGTGTATTAATTCTTGCTGTAAGCCCCAGCTCTTAGTACTGAGGTGCTACTTAAGCCTTTTCTGGGAACACTAGCTCCCCCAAACTGAAACCATGGATGCTGTACAGGGGCATTTGATTAATTTTCCTTTTGTATTTTAAGCAGTATCTGTTAACATCCAAATTGTTCTCTGCTTCCTGCAATGCTCCCCAAGATAAGACTTGTTCAATAATATATATTTGTGGTAATTAAACCACCATGGAAGTTGCAATGTCAGGAAATATATGGTTCTCCATGCTTTTTTCCCATTCCTTTTTCCCCTCTTGCCAGCTACTTGACTATCTATAGAAATACACTTCACCGTTTACTTCAGAAGCAGCGACATGGAGAAGCAGATATTTACAGGAAGTTCATTTGCTTGACAAAAACATCCATTACTTTTATCACCAATGGAGACCAAAAAAGAATCAATTACAACACTTCACTTGGGAATGACTAATTGAATTGTGAAATATACTGACACTCTGAAGTCACTGTGGTAAGCTAAATACCAGCACTCATAAAAGGCAGGAAATGTAGATAAGATGCTGATTCACATGATTTGAGAGTAGAATGCATTTTCAGTTTGTGTTGATGCTTTATTCTCATCTAATTTCCACCAAGTCTTGTTAATGAAGGGTCAGGGAATTAGCTCAGTGAAGAGAACTGAAGAGGATTTGCACCTGTATGGTTCAACTATGAAATTAGCTTGGAGTGCCAAACACGCCACATCCCATCCTACAGTCAGAGACCAGCTGTCAACTCCTTATTCAATCATAGAACCACTTAAATAAGTAACTTGACTGGCTTTAGTGGTGCATCTATCATAGATACTCTATTATCCTCCTCTTCCTTGTGTACTAGCACCTTCAAATCCTGCAGGTGATGGCAGAGAACATAGGCAAAGGTATTGCTGGCTGGTCTCACTGGGGGTGTGCTTTCAGTCCTCAAGCTGCAGCTGTTCAATGGTGTTATGTATTGAATAGCTCCACTGAACATGCCCAGGGACTGGAGCTTCTTCATCTGTACTGTTAAATTGTTAGGAAGATCCTTGGCATGTCTTTAGCTGGGGCCAACCTCCCTATCCCAAATGAACCAGAAAAGGTTCAGAAAATATCATAGGGCGAGTACCATTACCAGTAAGATCTTCGGGTGAATGTCCTCACACTGAGGACATTCACACTGAATGCAGTGTTCTCAATGCAGGTTTTACTGTGTCATCTGACCTCAGTCACAGAGAACAATATAGTCCACACTTTACTGTGCAGACATTGCTTCTGCATTGCAACAAATAACTGTTCCACACAAAATACTGGAATTCAGGAAGTCTAGCCCAAGAAATTGAAATTTTATATATATACTGCAAAATTAATCAAATAGTATGTTAATACTATTCAGTTAATTCAGATATAAAAAGCTGCATGGGGATATAATATAATTATTACTCTTACTTAGCAACAAGCATGTGGTTCATTACTGAAGGAGACTTGCATGTGCTCAGGGGAGCATTTTTTTCTCACATTCCCCCTGAGCTCCAGGAAGGAAGAAGGGGTGACCTTTCTGCCCTGGTGGAATCCACCCTACAGACACATCCAAATTGAAAGGTAGCTTTTATTTCTAGGACTTTCTGAAAAGCTTCTGAAGAGGAAATTTCTTTGGTTTTTACTAAGGGGGCCAGATCCAAGCACTTTGCAAGCAAAGAGAATTTCTGAGTTTGCTACAGAAGATGACATCTCAGTACCATTGAAATAAATGCCACTGTCCCCTTGATCCACTGAAATTAGGATTTCAGTTCATAATATTGAAGAAATCTACCTCCATATCTCTCAGCTTTAACTTTTTGAAACACCGTACTTCAGCAGCGTACTTCAGTGCTCTTTGGTTTTTTTTTTCCACAAAGGAAATAAAAGCCCATTCTACAGGTATCCTTAATTGAAACTGGTTACTAATGGATTTTTCTAATGTATTTTATTGAAATGCTAAAAGGGTTGACCTTGTTTACAAAAGAAAATAAACTATTATGTTCTCTGGATTCTCCCCCCTAACACTGACTCAGTCTCATTTATATCAAAGTGATTTGTGATTCATCATGGTGTCAGGAAGGAATGTCCCTGTTAGAACTGGTCAGGTTATTCAATATAGCAGCAGAAAAAAAAAATCAGGAAAGAAATGAGTGTTTTATGACCTGTGATCTGAAGAAGAGAAGGTTTGAAGAGTAGAAAGTAACAGACTGTTTCTACTACTAAGCTCAAGGTGGAGGTGGAGAGAAGGGAGGAAGAGAAGGAGAGGTAAAAAGCTTAATTTCCTGCATATTTTTATTCCATATTTACATTGCTGGAGGCTTTGATGCTGGACATCTCATGATAAATGGTATTTTAGATACAATGTATCAGTGGGGAATAACTGGCACAAGTTATTTCTTTTTTCAGACAGGATCATGGTATAATTTTACACAGCGAACATTAAACAGCATGTACATGACCCACTGGGTGTCATGATGCTATTGAGGGGGACTTGGCACTAATTCTGGGTCAAACCCTGCTGAAAAGAGTGGTGTCCATAACTTAGATAGACAAATAATAGGGGAAGAAACAGCTGAAGCTAAAGTAACTTGCTTATGGGCAGAGAACAGTAAGTTGGCAGGACTGGGGTTTAAACCTGTTTTTCTGACTCTTAATCCCATGCCCTGCTTGTTTAGTGATAACAGGCAGAACTGTAAAATGAAACTGCAACAAACTTCTGTATCTCTTTTTCCCCTCCTCTTTCCGTTTCCTTGCCTCCCTATTGGCTTAAGGTAATGTTTGTACTTGAAAAATTACTTCCCACCCAAACTGACACCTTAAACCTCATTAAAATAAGCTTTGAATCAATCATAACATGATATCATGTTAGATAATTTGAGTAGTCATTTCTGCTTGTGTAGAAGATGCAATGTATTTATTAATCACAGAATTATTGAGGCTGGAATAGTCCTCCAAGATCATCAAGTCCAGCCTATGACTCAACACCATGACATCACCTAGACCACGTCACCGATGATGACATCAAATCTTTCCTTAAACACCTCCAGGAATGGTGACTCCACCACCACCCTGGACAGTCCATTCCAGTGTCTAATTGCCCTTTCTGTGAGGAAGTGCTTCCTAATATCCAACCTAAACCTTCTCTGGCGCAGCTTCAGGCCATGCCCTCTCATCCTGTCACTAGTTGCCTGGGAGAAGAGCCCAGTACCTACCTCACTACAACTTCCATGTAGCTTTAGAAAAATAACTTAAAGACTATAGACCTGTTAAGTAAAGATGTCAGCTCATTTCTGTATACAAATGCAGGGGACATGGCAACTCTGTAATTAGAAATAGATTTTCATATATTGCTTGGATGCCTATATGCACTTGTCTCAAAGCTCTTGAAATTCAGCACGTCTAGGAAACTTCTAGTTAATTCTGAAAATTCCAATTTTTTTACAAGGAAATTCTTAACATGTATATGAGAACAAGAGCACATTTTTTCAGTCATACCACACACAAAAAATGATGTGCACTCTGATCTCATTTCCAAGGGCCTACATCATATATTTTCAGTGCACCTGTTAAGCAAATAAAAATTGCACTTCTAACTGAAATTTTATCTGACCATGTCCACATTCTGTAGTAAAAGTTGGCTTGCTACTGAAAAGTCAAACACTAGAGCCCAAACAAATGCTAACACAGATCCTCACTTTCCCCATATTTTCAATTAATTAGAGGATGAGCTTCCTAGATGAACTTAATTTTGTACAAAAAAGCAGTCATGAATATAGATGCACTGTGGGAAAAGGACTCTGGCTACTGAACTGGAATGACATGGCCAGGAATGCAAACTGTAATTCCTGCAAACTCCTTTAACAGCTTCTAGTTATAAGTTTGTCACCAGACAAGTATATTTGCCACAGGAAAGACTGTTTGTTTGTGTTCTCTTCCTGTAAATATTTATGCTAGCACCAATTCACAGCACTTCCATTTCCTGAAAAATTACCTTTAGTAATCTCATCTGGGAATTATACCCATGTTGCCGTCAATATATTTGATATTGTCCATGAGTGATGGCAACTGTGCAGTGTGCAAAGACCCCAACAACTGCTTAGAGCCTTGACAACTGCAATACAAAGAAGTTCTGTACTGGCCTAAGCTTGCGAGAATGAGAGAATTGCTGGAGCCAACCGCATACTTTGGGTGTTTTCCAACTCCAGCAAGAAAACCTCTTTTTTTTTTTTTTTTTTTTTTTCTTTTTTGGTAACAAATGGCACTGATGAGAACAATGAATTTCAGTAATTAGGTTAAGAGGCTTAAACAAACAAACTAGAACAACGAAAGATTAAGATGGTTGTAGATAGATTGCTGTAAGCTTATTGTCATTGTAGACTGATAATGGTTTAGTAGGCTACCTGGTAATATTATAACTTATTTCATCACAAGCTTCATTCCAGAGCTGCCCATTTCTCTGTCTGCTGTTCACATTTAGAAGCAAATAAGCTGTATAACAGAACTGGAAGAAAGTAAATCTGAGAGCTGCTGGGGGGTGAATTGACTGCACAGGAAGTAAATTCCTTGTTCAGTCAAAGAGCAGCTGTAGTTTTTACAGAAAGGGAGCTCAGTCCACAAGTTAATGTCTCTAAGCTTTTGGAGAACAGTGTTCAAATCCCTGTTCTGTCTGCTGTACATTTTGTTTATGGTCTTGAACAATTCACTTGACCCTCAGCTTCCCATTAGCTAAAAACTGCTGTAAAAGACAGAAAAGATTCTCTCTTGCAGGAGTGTTGCAAAGCTTATGACATGCTTGGATAAGAGGTAGTGAGTTCATTTAAACATCTTATGAACCATTGTAATATTTTGCAAATCACCCTGCTAATTGGCTTCAGCTGAAACCTGAAGGATGCTCAGTGGAAAGCCTGCCTTTGCGTGCTGGCTGATGTTTTCAATGAGGAATCAAGTTTTTCTTTCTGTGGTGACACTTGTTCAATAGTTATTTACCTGTGAACTTGCTATACCTTTTTCGAATTCGTCCTTTTTTTTGCTGTATGTTTGCAAAGAAATTTCATTTTTAGAACACTTAGCTGAAAAACTAGGAGGGACACTTCCACTTCATTCTCCAGGAGAGAGACTGCTGTAATCATAAAGGCCAACTCTGCTAATAAATTTATCAGGAGAAAGTGGAGTTTCTTTTCATGCTTTCAAGCTTCCACAGCAGTGTAACAGGATGGGTCAAGTGACAGATAAAGATAAGGGGGATGCTGGACTGGAAACACGCTGCTTAAAGACCATTGACTGCAATTTTTCTATATTTTTTGGTTTGCTTCAACATATACTTACTATATACCTAAACCTTCCAATGATTCATATCCAAGTCACTAAATTATTTTTAAAACCATTTATTTAAAATAGTTTATTTTTGAAAAGCCTGGTTACATTAAGAAGTAAGGTAGCAGTTAGGGAAAAAACCTCACAGTGATGTACATTATGTAAAAATATCTATGCATGTAAATTGGAAGTTTAAAAAAGTTTTTTAAAAGTTAAAAAACCCTAAAAATATTGAGGGGATATGTTAGAATGATAAAATGTATTTTTTTGATGTATATTGAAAGAAAAGTATGTCTTAACATAAAATCATCCTCATGTTGAAAACAAATCACTATTATTAGAAGACACAGAATAGTTAAAATTCATAAAATTGCTGAAGAAGATACACTTCTACCATATAAGAACAGCAAAATTCTTTCTGGCTTTTCATGGTCTGAGTGAAATATAAATCAACTTTAAGTAGAATTAAACACTTTTAAATCAGTGAACACAGATGGTTTGCATGCAAATTACTTTAGGAAATTTTTAATCCTCATTTTTAACAACTTCTGGAATACCAGGAAAATTCCAGAAGACTGAAAGTGAACTTACAGTGTGCCAGCATCCCAAAAGGTCTGACAAGATGACTGGAGTAAGTGTAGGTCAATTAGTCTGACATCTGTTCCAGAAAAAAAGTAACAGAGAAGCTGGGAAGAGAATCAGCTGAGAAATAATTAAAGGATAGAAACAAAATTAATTCCAGACAACATGGTTCTATGAAAAGCAGATCATGTCAAAGAAATCTCACTTTATTCTTTGATGAAATTGTAAGCTTGTTTGAGTAATCTGATTTTGGTAAAATATTTGAATTTAGCAGCACAGGATGTTCTGATTTAAACATTGGCATCATATACTATTAATAAAGCAAATGTTTTATGAATTAAGAACTGGTTAAGTGATAGATCTTAAAAAGAGATTGTTTCCAGGAAATTATCAACAGCTGAACATACTTATAATGGAGTTTCATGGGGATCAGTAGCAGACCTGATACCATTTAACCGCTTCACTCATTGTTCCTGAAAGTAAATAATCAATCACATATTATAACATTTGTAATTAAAATTAAAAACAAAAAACAAAAGCAAACAAATCTAAGCAAACACAGCAACTTGGTAAATTGGTAAATGAGGATAAGGCAATGAGGCAAGATGATCTGGATCTTTTAATAAACAGGGCTCTGAAAAAGACCTAGGGATCAAAGTGAAGGAGGAACCTAATGTGGGGTCTCAGCATGGTAAAAGTGCTAATAATTAGCTCTAATTGTAGCCTGCCTGCAAATGCAACTACACAATTCTCTGGATTCAGGCTATTCTGCATGCAATCAGCTCCGGTGTCTCTATGCTGCACCGCTCTACACTTCCTCTTCTCCTGGGTAGTATAAACTGAGACAGCTCAGATGCCTTGAATGCCTCTGCCAGCATGATGTAGTTTTGCCCTTGATCACAGTCACAGTACTTTCACAGGGAGAATGTAATGGGTATTAAATAACCCTTCAATTTAGGAGGAAGGAAGTAACAAGAAGCGATGTCTGGAAGTTGAAGACACGCACGTTTGAGTTAAAATATATTATAGTTTTTATATGCACATCACTGCAAGAAATTATCGAGCTAACAGCCAGCTTTAGTCATGTCTGTGTCTTTGGAAGCATATCATTTTGTGAAAGGGGGTGGCAATTTCCATGAGACTTAGATGAAAAACACTGTATAACTTCCTCACTATTGCTTTTAAAAACAGTGAGCTTGTAGCAGTTTTTGTTTACTGTGCAGAACAATCAGCTTGCTAGCAATGATTTTAGACTGGAAAAAGTTGAAAACTCATACTCAAGGACAGAAGAATATAGTATGTACAGAAGAATTTTTAAAGCAAAAGAAAGTTCTTAACAGAAAGTACTAACAAGTCAAATCAGGAGCTCTGCTCTCAGGCAACAAGCCTGCTGGTTGAAAAAAAGTCCTAGAATGGCCCATGGTTAATGCTTTTCAGATGACAGAAAGGGCATGACCTTGAGAGGTCATCCCCTATCTTAAGTCAAGATCAACTCCACTGAAAGCTGATTAAGAGAAAAATGAAATGCCAGTAATGTTAAGCTTGCAGGTATAAAAAATGTCTTTGCTGCAACAACGTAAATTGCTTCTAATCCAGCTGAACTCCCCTCTAACCCAGATATCTCAGAGAAATAAAGAAGCTTCTCATACAACCTGTGAATGTGTGACCCTTCCAGAAGAACCTTTAAAACTCCTCAAATGTGCTGTTTTCTCAGAGCTGCAAACAACAAAACTAGACAGCACTGCAGCTAAATCTGTGTTTGCAAACTAGTTTGGATCAAGGTTTAATGTCCTGACCCTAATTCAGTCCAGCTAGTGTGGAAGTGCTGAACAGGTTGTCTTTCAAAAGCAGAACAACAATTAAATCAACTACAAGTGACTGAGCTTTTCAACATAGATAAGGCTCCTTTTTCACAAATATGCTCTTTTAAATTCAGATTTATAGCAGATTCTGTAGTCAATACCCTAACCTTCCTATAACTCTCTTTCTGCCCAATGCTGAAACAATAAACCTTCTGGACTCCAGTTCCTGTAGAATCACTTCTATCTGACAATTAAGATCCTTAGTTACTTAAGGATCTTTAAACTAAAGGTTATTGATTTGGAAAATGACAATAGTTTGAAATTCAGGAGTGATATCAAAATATTTTCTTGATAAAATGACCTTAAAAATCCCACTTTTTACAGTAATTTTTAGCTGGTGTATATTTGTATTATATACATCTTCAGTACAATTTAATTTAGGGGATATTGCCATAAGGTGGGTTAACCAGGAGAGAATGCCGCAGGCAGTGTTCATTTTTCCGTTATGAATTAGTTTGGAATGTAGAGTAATGTCTCCCATTAGCGCTTTGAATACAAGAAATATTGGAAGAGATATCCTCCATCTTTCTAGACAAAATAATGTCAGAAATGTTCTGCTACAGCTGCTTTGAGAAATATCTGAACTGTTACTTCTGTAAGACAAAGATTTACAGTCTACTCAAATTGTATCTTACCTTACAAACCCCAGCCAAAGATCCTGAAATTGCACAAGCTAAAGAAATGTAGAATTTGACCACATTAGATCAGTTTAAATAAGTAAGACCTGACCTAAAAATAGTAATATCACATGCCCTTTCTGCTCTCACTCTCTATCAACCATAGTGGGATCAGTCAAGAATAATGTATTTGGCTTCATGGGTTTGAATTTACAAAGACTAAGAAATTGAAATGTCTCTCTTACATTTTATATTTATTGTAAGTGAGGGCAAATTCCAAAACAAGCAATGTATGTTATATCATAAAGGCATTTTCATTGGCATGAGAGATTAGAGGAGAAAAAGGCGGGGTAGGAAGAACAGGATTAGCCCATCAGCACAAGGGTAGAATAGCTCAAAGCAGCTGTGAAACCTCACCTGAAGTCTCTCTTATCAGATTAGTCTGCACTGGAGCCCAAACTCCCTGATGGCCTGGCACTTGTCCCAAGTAACTAGAGCAGGTCTCCATGCAGTGGCCCTGTCTTACATAGAAGCACTAGCCACAGGTCTGGTATAGGCACAATTGGCTCAAGCCCAGGCTTGATCTCAACCCGCTCCAGCAAGTGGTGCAGACATCATGATGCTTCATGGACGCTCTTATGTTGTATCTGGTGCAAAAACGCAATGAACAGATTGTGCCTGATGTAGTTTTAAAGATCTTAAAAGACAAGTCTAAAGCGAAAGACAGAATGTGGCAGAAACCAACAGATGCAGCACAAACAGTCAGATGTGTGGGAATTACCACAGGAACACTGGATCACTTGTTCTTACATTGACAGCTATTTATGCACAAGGTGAGAATCTACCTCTAACAGTTCACATGCAGCATGCAAACAACTTTTCAAACTCTGCTCACACAGATGCATTGTAATTTTCTCTTGAGTACAGTAACAGCTTGGGTCTCTGGAGTGCTTTCTGTAATGGACATCACAAGCATTATGCTTCGGGATAATGTCCCCATTTCCTATTGTTTACTGTGCAGTGCCAACCCCACAAATGGCGCTCAATAAACAACCCTTTGGTGGTGGGTTGGAAGCAGTTTAATAATGTACGAGCACTGCTTGATGAGAAATGTTAAGGAGGTTACAAGTTTACTATCCATATTCCATACCTGGATGATTAGAAGTACGGACGGCAGCTGAAATAGCCACGCCCCAAAACCTGTGGTGGATTACTTCTGCTTCTTTGTGGGCTCAACCAGACTGTCTTCCCCAGGATAATAAACACAGGTGGAGGAGATTAATTTGATAAAGATGGAGGAGAGGAGTTTAAATAGTCTCTCTGAAGGGAGACATGCATTGCTTTTGCTCAAGTAAAGCAAAACCCTGAACCTAATACATCAAGAGAGCAATATGCAAAAGACCTCATCTAGGATACAGAAACATTCTTGTAGACTTATGGTGTATTAACCCTTTTCCTTGTTACCCTGTGTTACTTCTGTGGAGATTGAGTTACTCTTTAAGAAAACTGTTGGCTCATCAGTGATAAGCCCTAAAGGGAAGCCCTTAAACTGGCTCAGAACATGTTCAATAAATCTATTTCTCAGTCCTCTGCAGTGTGGATTCAATTTACCACTCTACTCCTCTTCACGGAAGTTACATAAAATATAGTCCTTAGTAATTTTGTTGTAACACTACTCATGTTTTACTAGATGCACAATTTTGTATTGTCGTAACTTTCTGAGTGGTTATTCTGGCAAAAACTTACATATAGATTCAATTACATGAGTGCACAATATCAGTATATTCTTGTGTCCACATACCTCTAGACCAGCACTTCTTCATTGCCTTGAATTGTAGCCATACCGTGTCGAATACGACACTGTATGTTATGCCATTGTCTTTCTTGCCTGAGGCAAGAATTAACCCTGAATTTTTCACTTAAACCACTAAGAGCCAAAGATGTTGAAACTGCAGAACAGCTTTTCCTCTATTCCTCCAACCATCTGCATCACACTTAGCTTTATAGAAGTCTTCAATCTTATGAGTTCCCTTTGGTGTAATGCTCAACTAAAAAGATAAAGGCTTCAGCTGTGAGTTTCCTTACATCTACAGGCTTCAACAGTCCTGAATTATTGAACTTTACTAAAAGTGTTGATTCACTTAATCTTTATGTAAGCACTGTAGTAAGATCTTGCCATAGAACATTTGCATTTTCAGTGTAGGCTTAGGGCTTTGGTACTCAGATGTAACCATTGCAAAACCAAAAGGTAACTACCAGCTCAGAAGATGATGGAGTAGACATCAAATAAGGTCAATGGCCAGCAGAACATGAGAAAAGAACACATTTTGAGAGGAGAGCTGCTGGCCTCTGAGGGATAATACACAGTTCAGTGTTTCTGTCACTGCTCCAACTGGCTGACCTACAGATTGGCTCCAGACCTTGGCACAGCTTGCCCTGTTATCAGACCAGAAATGAATGCTTCAGCAACTGAGCATGTGAAATAGAGAAGGAAGAAAGAAATATGCTAATGAGGTTTTATATAGAATTTTGTGAGTGGAATATATAAATAATGAAATAATGCATTGAAAGTAGTAGGACCTGGGAGTGGAAAAAAAGGAAATTTTTGGCTGTGTTGGAAAGTGTTAAAGTTAACAATTTATAAAATAGCAATCATTAAATAAATAATGACACGCACGTAAATTTTTGGTCCAAGAAATGAAAAATGAATAAACTTTCTGGATTTACATCATTAAGGGTACTAACACGAGTGGTGGTAATTAATTTATGTGATTAAGTGATTAACTGATGGCCTGTTTAGAACTTATTATTTGGGAAATGCAGAATCTCATTCTAAATCTGACTAAGGTGGCATATCCACCTGAGGAATGTGCAGCCCACGTAGAGGGGCTTAGTCTGCAGCTGTATAATTATGTCTGTTCATGATGTAAAAAAGCAAATTAGTTCCTCAAGGGAGGAGTAATTAGTCTGTGAAAAGAGGTGGAGCATCAGTTCATGCATTGTGTACTCAGAGACTGAGAGAACAGGCATATAGTCTTGCTTATTTCTGCACATAACACGTACATCTGTGGTAGTTTAGTAAAGCCACGGCAGGTCTCTGCAGTAGCTGAGCCACGTGGCCGCTGCTGCTACCCACCATCCCCTGCCACGGGCCGTGGACAGAGGAAGGAAAAAGAAAGTTTTAAAATGCCTTTTTGAGTTGAGATAAGGAAGGTTTAATACAAAAACACGTAAGAAGCAATTCCAGTAACAAAAGCAATAACAACAGTAAGAAAGAAGCAGTATACAGAAAAAGGCAATACCGAGGACAAAGGGACAAACCGAGCACACACATGCGCGCCAAACCACCAAACCCGGAACTGGCCCCGAAACGGAACTGGCCCAGGGGCATGATGTTAGCATGGTATAGAATAGCCTGGCTGCACCAAATTAACCCTGTCCTGGCCGAACCAGGACAACATCTTTCTTAGTTATGTAAAAATGTGTGGAAGTTCTTTTTTCCTCCATTGCCTGAGTCACCAAAAAATAAAATTTTGAGATGTACAACAATGTAGAATGTTTCTGAACTATTTGGAGAAGTGCAGAACCTAGGAGATAAGTGGAGTGTAGACCCATGAATGAATAATGCTGAAAGATGGAATATGCCAGGAATATATGAAAGGTAGAATATGGCAGTTCTGTTGGCACAGGAAGGAATAGAATAGGTACCAGTTTCCTCAGTGAGTGGCGGTTCTGCAGTAGATGTCTCATGAAAATAGGTTGGACGTTGCTACATCTTTGCGGCTTCATTCAGTAGTAACTTGTAGCATTTTTTATGTGCTCTCTAGATGGATCCTGGATGATTCTTTCCTCAGCATTTTGAGGGATGCATTCGTGCCTTCAGGTCTTCTCTGTCACTCCATTATCTCCTGAAGTTAGGACATCATTTACTGACTTAAGTGCTGCAGTCACCTCTGCCTTGACCTGATCTGATACTTAGTGAGTTCTAGTTAGAGGACTGAGCATAAAGCTGTTTTATCTGTAAGTAATGACACAGTAGGCCAAGCCGCATATCTAGGGCAGCGAAGCAAGAAGTTGGATTGCATGTTTGGGACCTTATTCTCCTCTCCTGTCTGCATTTAGAGACTCAGCTTTAGAGAGAGCAACTCACTAGCTTGGGTTTAGGCAGTCTTTCTCCCGTGGGATTTCTGTAATACCACAATAAACGTAGGCAGGAATAAGGAGAAGGAAATATGAAAATTCTGAGTACATCCAGAAACAAAGCAGTTCTTGCAGGACGCATAAAATATGAATGTGTAAGCAAAACAAAGAACTCAAACACCTGCAGTGACTAAGACTCTTTTGCAAAAATACTTTTCAATATTTAAATAACCATTTCTGGTCACTTTTTGGGGTAACAAGCTCAACTGCTAGACATTCCCTACAATGGAAAGTTAAAGGGGCATCCAGTGTAATTTTACTGTAATAAACAGAATCTGGAAAAAAAAAACCCAACAAATTAAGGCCACAGAAGCAGACTGTTTTCCTGAACTGCTTTGCCCTCTGAAATATTTTGATGGCATGACATACAATGTTTGTTGTTTTACGTATCTTTATAGCCTTCAGCCTCTCTCTCTGTCAACACATTACTCTTCAGCTTCATTGTGCTCTTCTCTCTCTTCTGGTGCCGTGGGAACATAAAGCAAATGATTCTACTGTTCTCAACTAGAAATTGTTTTTCATTATGATTTCAAGAGGGGCTTTGAGGTATCTACTTAGGCTCTCACAGCTAATAAGAGACAAGGCAGTTGCTATGCTACCTGTTGATTAAATGAAAAACAGACCTGATAACATGCGAAACTTTCCTAAGGGAGATGTTTCTCTTATGGACAGGAGTACCGGGCAGTTAAGACCTGAATTACAAAGTTGTATGTCTAAGGTTAAATGTCTAAATGGTCACTTTAAGTTCCCAAAGCAATGAGCTGGCTATCTGGAGCCAGAGTGTCAGCTGGTGTGAGACATCACTGACACTAGCTAAACGTTTGAGCACTAGGGGCTTAGAGGCCAAAATGTTCATTTTGTAGTCTAATAATTAAAAATCCCAAGTTTCCAATTAAGAACTAAATGAAAAAAATAATAAGGGTCGTTTCTGAGATTCAGTGTGGTAGAAAATTCTAATGACACCCAGGAGAAGAGAAGATCCTCAGCTCTGCCAAAACCAGAATAGTATATTTAAGGCCATAAATAACATGGTAGTTTCATACCTATAAGTCACAGTTTGAAAACTGGTTTCATCGGATAGCTCTAAAATACAATATAAGTTTCTGAAATACAATATAGACCTCTAAATTCAGGGCAGCAGTCTAATTCAAAGCCCTGAATCTGTGTAGACATTGGAATTCTCTGAAGTATGTTGTATCCTGCAAGTCAGACTTAACGCATTCGGAGAGCATGGAGTTCAGAATAAAATATAAGTCACAATGAGGTACCAGAGCAGTTTATTCATTAACAATTTTTTCACAATAGAATGTGTATAATTTAACACTTTTTACTGAAAAATGCAACCTATTTTTTTCCCCTTACTCTAGAAAGTGGGCAACTCTGCAGCAAAGGATGTAAGAATCATGAGGCCAGAGAAAGAACAGGTAAGAGCATTATTTTGTAGTCCCCTTATTTAAACACTGTTGGGAAAAAGCAGAAATCATTCTTCTCTGTACATCATTTCCTTTTATGTGTGTTTGTCTATTTAAATTGAAATGCAGAGGCAATCCACAGCAGCAGAACAGAAAATGCTATTATGCCTTGTCTTACTTTCCATATTTTCGGTCCCACACTTGCTACCTGGGCTGTGGTTACCACATGAACTGTTTGAGGAGTGGTGATTGTACCTATAAGATTACGGTTGTCCTCTCAGAGTAGAGGAGACCTGAGTTTAGTGCCTTTAAGTTAAGAAGGGCTTTTTTCTGTGCCAGTTATCGGCAGCAAAACACCTGATTTTGTAGCTGTTCACAAATCAGCAGAGATACCAAAAGTCTGCATTCTGGCTTAACTGCGAAGCAAATATTAACTATACATACGCACTGGATGATGTCAAAGCTTAAGACAGAGAATGCATATTTTCAGATACATTTCTACCTCCATCTGGAAGAACAAGCTGGCTGCTGTTGGCACCCTTCTCTCCCATGTGTGAGCAGCTGATGTGTTTTCCACTCCTACTCCAAGGAGTCTAGATTTTAGGTGACACATTACTGTCTGTTGCAACCTATGTCTTTCTTTGAATGGGATTCCGCACAGAGGCCATCAAGATGTGTTATCTACCATACTTATTTCATGCATATGGTGTGTTAACATTTCAATGATTGCCTTAATACTATATTCTATGTGAAGAAGTAACAGCTCACTATCAGTGTGTTGTTAGATAGTATTGTTGGACTTTTTCTGAATATACCAGTTTCTGAAAGCAAAAATACTTAAAATACTAGAGAAATAGGAACATTATTCTATTAATTCATGCTTTCTGGAGAGGAGATGAAAGTTGGGAGATTTTCCTAGGGCAGCACTGTTCACAGAAGACCATTTTATACCTTTATTTCACCTTTCTTTTCATTTTCCATTTTATATTATGATGTGGGGTTGTTGCTGTTTGGGGTTTTTTTTGCTCTGAACTGCTTCCTTTTTTTTAAAACATGCATATTGCTTAACAGTTAGGTACAGAGAAATAGATCAGTTATGTCAAGGAAATTATGTGCAGGGATAATTTTTTGTATATTGTTTCAGATTTTCTGTATTACACATGGCAATTTCATCCAATCCGTGCACTGAAAAAAGAAATCTTGCATCTAAAACATAGAAAAATTCCAGTATCATGGTAACCAGCCCACATACTGAGCCTTGGAAATACCAGATCCATAGGGATCAGGACTTTGCCAAAGAATCAAAGTGCTTTTGACTGATTTCATAATATGATAATAACTTCAACAGGGAATTTAAGCACTGCGCTATACAAAATGATCCAACAAATTCTTTACTGTCACTGAAATCACAGGAGTTACACCATAACTCTAGCTCTTCCCAAGCAGTTTGTCCTTGTACAGCCTGCAAAGGGGAGTTTGCCTCCATCAGAGAGAGGAAGTCTCAGCAGACATGTTCTTTCTGTCAAAAAGAAATTTTCCTTACAAGACACTGCAGACTTTAGATCCACAAAGTAAGGGGGCATAAGAATGAAGTGCATGGGAGGAGCCAGGAAGGCTCTTCCATGTTTGCCATCCTTCTAACGTCACAGAAATAAAAAGACAGACACAACTGCATGATTTTCCTCTGGGCATTTCACTTTCACCTGATAGTTTCAAAGGCTGTAGTTACTTTGCCTTTCCTGGTGATGTGGATCCACTGGAGATATATTTCAAGAAGCCAGAAGAAAGTCCTGAAACTGGAATAAATGCCTCACTAAGGAACACAATATAGGGAGCTATGGTCAGAACTATAGTCGCTGCTCCCTCAGGCAAGAAGAAAAGAAGGTCCTTAACAAAGAATTTCTTCACAGTTCAGTTTGTAATCCACTTTAATGAAAAACAAGTTAACAAAGTTTCTTGTTCATAGCATATGGTTTCTCCATAATTATGAATGTAAGCAAAAGTCAGCTGATGTCAAAGTTGTTATTGAGATATTCCTGATTTTATGCTTAACAATGAATACTCCTCACACTGTGGTTTTCATCTCAATGTTTCATCCAATTATAGGGTTTGATCCTCAAACAATGGCTGGTAGGACACTGGGGTAACAAGAGTAGTGTCAATAGCAATGTAGATACCATGTATTGAAATCATTGTGTGTTCAAAAGATGCATATGGAAATACCTGCCATAATCCAAAATTTCAAATAAGGTAAAGATCACCATCATTACTGAATTCATGTTTGGGTGGGAAGGGATCACCTGGCTTTCACTGCTAAAATTTTGAAACTGTCTTGATTCCAGAGTTGTTTCATTTTAAACAATGGAGTCAAAGTGTTGTTTTTCAGCTCAGTTCTCAGCCTGAATGCATGCACAGTATTCAAGGGGAATATTTCCTCACAAGTGTATGAACTCCAGAAGAGAACTCTTAATCTTGGGGAGGACTGGCAATTCAGTAAACTGATAGCAGTGAATCTTTGCTGTAATGAGCCACATTTCATTTACGCATGCAGATTTGCTCTCTACATGTCCACGGCTCTGTGAGCAACACTCAGTCCTCAGACTTACCACTGTTCAATCTGACACAGCTGCTTGTTGCAACCCAATCCATGTGGTATTTCTCACTGACCCTCCATCTCTCCTTTCTGTGCCAAGTCCTTTACTCACTCATTCTGTGGATGTGACAGAAAGCATCTCCTTTCACATCTTCAGGTCTGTAAATTTGTCTCTTGATTTAGGTGTCCTCTCTCTTGCTTGCTATAAAAGCACCAAACAGCCCTAGTCCCAGTAATACAGCTAGGCTTGCTTAATCTGTCTGGACCCAAATCTGGATGGCAAAAGAGCAATCGTCTCCTGCTCTGCGATTGTCACTGAAGGATCTAGCCTACTTGTGCTCTCCAGGGTAGACTGAGACTTCTAATGGTCTAGTTTCGACTGGTATGATTGCTTGAACTGAAAAATAAATGGATGAAACACAGACTCTTTGATCTATGTATGGTACTCTTCGAGCAGATCTGCTGCTGGAATGAGACAGCATTCAAGAGAAGCAGCTGGACTCTGGTATGTAGGATTTTCTGGACTAAAGCTAGGGAGCTTAGTTAATAACTCAGCAAAACAGACAACTCCATCTTCTAATTGGCTGACAACTTCAGGCCTTAAGTGCCCAGCTATTCATACAGGGACCAGCACAACTGGAAAAGATCTGTGTTGACTATGGCCTTCATAGTTGGTTTATTCTGTCAAAATGGATTGAATTAATCAGTCTTTCTGCAGACAAAACACAAGGTTACTAGTGGCTTGTGGGCTGCAGAACCTCTGAATCAAACCATGCATCTGTCTCAGTCTGAGTGGCTCCATCTTTATAAATAGCCAGTGTGAAGTTCTCTGTTGCTTTCTCAAGATAATATCAGACTTGAGGTCTGGAAGCCTACAACCTTCAGTATTGTCCCTGTCTTTAAAGTTCAGCTGAAGACAAAACAGCATATGTGACGCTAAGCAAGAATATTCTGTTCCACAAAAGTGTCTATACTCTTAGTATTTGCATGTGACCAACCCTTTGTAATGGGTAACCATATCTGACTATAAGAGGTACTTTCCTAAGACTTATCTTAACTTGAGTGTTTGCCTTTGACTGTTTTGTTTCAGAATTATGGACTGAGCTGAACCTTACTTAAAATGAGCAGCCTATAAGATCTCTTAGATAATATGAAATTAAAGACTTTGCAGAATTATGGGCAAATCTGTAGAAAACCTTCTGGAAAGTATTTGCATCAAAACCAATGCCCTTGTGACGTTCATGTTGACAAAAGATTTGGGGGGATGCTACCTTAGGAGGGATGTATGTTTGTGCAGGGCACCGAGGTGGGAAAAACAACACTCAGGAAAGAAACACTAGTCACTCTCCAAACAAGTGTTGAGAGTCTGACACTCAAAACAAACAAACAGCTTATCCAGAATGATTTTTTAGGGTGAAGTGCTGGCTGAAAGAGGCATGGAACTGTTCTAACAGAAAGAAGTCTCCTTTTATTTGCTTCCTCCTAAGGTCAGTTAAATAGGGATTTGTATAGTTTTGTAAATGAAAGACGTTGGTGAAATACCTGATTTTAGCACTTGTGTCACCTCCAAACTGAAACAAGCTTCAAGGCTCATTTGTTTTGCTAACCAGGAAGGTCACAGGAAATAGAGCAATGAAAGAGCCGGAAAGCCACTGAGGCAGTGGGAGGACAGGCAGCAAATGTCTGCACTGTATATGAAATTATGTGGAAAACAAGGGAAGAAGGAAGGTAGTGGTAGTCTGGAAGAGAAATTATGCCAAACAGGCAATATGTCTGAGCAGCAGGGATGACGGGGAAGAGACTAATTTTTTTAAGTATTCTAGAGAAAGAAGCAGCAGGACATTAGCATGGGAAAAGGGGTGAAAGAAATGAAAGGTGACATGAAGGTTGAGAGCCTGAAAAGAGAAAGAAAATGTTTCAACCTCCAAAGATCCAACTGTGATTATGCAGCTGTCAGCCCTACCCCTTTAATTAAGTAATTGATTAATTAAAGTAAAGCACTTAATCTCTCCATTTACATATTATGCCTCCCACTAACCAGCGTTGACTGCAGGGCCCTCATCAGAAAGCTCCTTCCTATTTGAATGCATGTTGGTTCCTAAACATATTACTTTGTAAATAGGAAATGACAACATTGGCTCAGTGCCCCAGTATCGTTGCAGCATTGCCATATGTCAGTATCATGCTAAACATAGTAAGCAGAAGACCCAACAATATAATTATTGAGGACATCTGTCAGCAGCACAAGCTACATCTGGGATTAGTAGTAGACCTATAAGAAGCGGAGAGGAAAGTCCTTTTGTGTTGGCTTGGATTTTCAAGAATAGGACCCAGATCCTCAGCCGGTGTAAATTTAAGCCATTCAAAGAAGCTAATGAATCCAGTATTTGCTGATACTAGCTAAGAATCTGACATTGCAAATGAGGCCAGTGTCATTAAGCATGAGACTTAATATTTTCTGTGTAAAGGTAGAATGCCTCAAAACAATCTGAGTTTTCAACATGGAATATTTTTTATTAGTGGAGTCAGCAGGTACAGACTGCCTTTTATCTCAGGCCTAAAAGACTGGACAAGTTTGGAAAGCTCCTGAACATCATTAAAAATTCTCTTTAATGTTCTTCAAGCACACAGTAGTGTAATTTCATATTTCAAATAAATTGCAGGTAGAAAAATTTGATTCTTTTGAGAACATTTAACATTCACTAAAAATTTGTCATCCACAGTAGAGTTTATCTTGTAGTCTGCACAGGCAGACTGTCCGGTGAAACCAGTGACACATACAGATTATATCTATTTATTAATCTGAGGGCAAGCTCCTGTTGGGAAACCAAGTAGCTGCATTAGTGAAATGTTGCATTTGAGTTAATATCCCCTGTAGAAATCCTATAGCCATGTTTGTGCCGTGCTGTGCTCATTCTAACATACCAAAACTCTCAGCAAGACTTAGTATTTCAAACACCAGGTTGCTCTAATATTGGTTGTATGCCATCTAGGCTGGAGGTTATCCATGTTTAAATAACGTGGCAGAAAGGCTTCACTCCATGTGTCTGTATACAAGCCCTGAGGATTTCCAGTCAGCTCACAGCCCTATCGTTTAAACCAAGTGTATGATGGTGAGTTGCATCACTGTCTTCCACAGAGAAGCCAAAGGCATTACACCTAAGAAATGCTGACAAGCAGATTTCAAGCGATAACAAGAAAAGTTGCTTTCCAAAGAAAGTGCCTTGTGCTGTTTTAGATGAGAAATAAAGGAAAAGAAAGGTTAATCTCCCTCGATAAAAGCTTTTCCTGCATGTGTCACATAAAACTTTTCACTCGTTTACACTGCAGATTAAAGAACAAGGGCATCTTTGCCCCTCTGTCAGGTTTGTAGTCAAGAAAAAATGAGCTAGTGTACCAGTCTCTTTTCCTGCTTTTTAAATTCTTTGCTTTGAAAGATTTGTTTGACCCCTAAATCCAGTCTGTATGTAATGAAGGGTTTCAGTAAATGCAATAGATTACAGAATTGACAGAATGTAGGAGCTTTTTTCCTAAAACCAGGAAAAGTCTTTCTTGATGTCAATACACTGAGTTTTAGGGTCTCTAAGAGAGATATGCCTCTCAACCTCACTCATTCAGCGGGAGGTTCACTGAGACACTTATGCTTATAGGTAGCTATATATGAGCTAAGTGTTTAAACTCTTCTTGTAGTCAGTGAAGATACAGTCTACAAACCCTGTAGTTCTAGAAGGTGATTCAGCAGACTAAAGGGTCTACTTTAACTTTGGTGCTTTGAATTGCCTTCCTGACATGTTTATTGCTCTCCTCTGACTGTAAAGGAAGCACACGGACCCTAACGTCCTAATTGAATGACCCTATACATTTCTACTTGCCTGCAACAACATACCTTTTCCAGGTGGGCAGATCAGGTAGCCAATTAACTGAGGTTAAAAGTATTGGTTATTATGATGAGAGACGAAAAAAATTAATGCAGAAGAAAGATAATCTGATACAAACCTATGAGTGTACCCAAACCATCAAAATATTTTCATTTACATAACACGTAAAGAACATTTTCTATCCAGGATTCTGTTGTCCCTTTTCTGGACGGGACAGGAGGGAAAAGAGGCATGATCACTGAAATGAACAGGGGCAGGAGAACTGAATGTACATTTGCAGTGTCTTGCTGCTCTTCGTGCTCTTCAGTAGGCTGAGCACTGCCTGAACTGTGTGTGAGTGTGATGGATGAAAGCACATCATTATTCATTGACTGCGCGTAGTTTTCTGTCAAAGGCAGTGTCTGAATAAGCAGTTGGTTTGATTAATTCAATTTTCTTAAT
Organism: Coracias cyanogaster; assembly: GCA_033124195.1. Classification (NCBI taxonomy): domain Eukaryota; kingdom Metazoa; phylum Chordata; class Aves; order Coraciiformes; family Coraciidae; genus Coracias; species Coracias cyanogaster. The sequence goes on along the minus strand of JAVSBS010000504.1, from coordinate 4,944 downwards.
AAAACAGAAAAAACAGTCCTCTAAAATAATTTCTGGCCTTTGGCCTTACATCAGTTCCTCCTCTACTCTTCAAAGGACAACCCCAAAACCTGGCACATTATTTAGACAGCAATGGAAAATTTCAAAAAAATAAAATTGGGAATTTCGTATTGTTTCATATTCAGGAGTTTTTTTACTCAGATAACTGAGGATAGCTGCTTTTATTTTGGTATTAAAATGCAGGACAATACAAATGGCTCAAGCCAATGGCCTAACCCTGAAAACACAAATTTATCTGCATCAGTAAACTATCCACTTCATTAACATTACTTACATTTGGAAAATTTCTGTCTTGAATAATAGTTTGTAGGATCTGTTTTCAAGTAGGACAGAAGTGAGACTCATATACATGCCTGCCCTTATCTTGGGGGTAAATTTCACTGTTTATTACTGTTGAGGGGAAACACCCAGTTCAGAAAAGTATTCTATTTCTTTCTAAAAATAAAAGACAGTTTAAGAAACACAAACAGAATTAATAGCTTATTTTTGGATGATTGCACCTCTGCAGTGAATTTTGATGGTCAAGTTGAAAATAGAGCTTGGATAAAAGGGAATCTGTAACAGAAACCATGAAGGAACTTTAACACTACCAGCAGCGCCAGTGACCTAGTGCTCTACCCAGAATGCTCATGAGAATATCAGTCATATTGGGAACTATGCACCTATTGGACTTCTTCAACAAAAGATTAGCTTCAAAATCTAAACCCTCAATTTCATGAGTTTAACAATGTTTGAATGACCTGTGAATTTTAAGGTAACGTATATTCACATCTCTATAAGAACCATACAGATTGTCATTATTGCAATGCTATAGACCTTATGAGCATTCACTTAAGTGTAGCATATTTAATTTTTTATGGGTTAACGCTTGTTCTTTCAGGAGAGTTTATTTATATACAAAGCAATTACTTAAACCAGCGCTTGTTTAGCTCACCTAAGCAGAGAAGTCACGTAATCTTTAGACCTTTTCATATCTTGCCAGAATTTTTATCAATGGAATAGGGTTGTTCCTGCCTTAAATATCCTTTTGCTAATGTTTCCAGGCTGAAAAAGAATGTGAATAACCTAGTGTTCAGCAATGAGTTTTGAACAGATTCTCCTGTCTGATTTTTGATAAGGGAAGTACAGTAGTCATCACACAGACCACATTTATACCATTACACTCGATTTTTAAGGCAGTTAGTCAATATTTGTGTTCTTGCAGGGCAGGGATTTGAGAGAGAAATGGAGGATGGAGTGGAGAGTTTTATTTTTTCACATTTCCAAAGTGCTCCTCAAAACACTGTTCTTATTTTTCCTTTGGGGTCATACTGCAAGGCCTGGCTGAAAGTCTTACTTCCATCCTATTTTCTCAATGTTCTGCTACAATGTTTTGTTGCTTGGATTTCTTCCACTCTTCCCCTTCATGAGATCACATGTATGCAGACACATTCAGGCAACTACATCAAACAACAAAGAGCACTTAGATTTGAACCTTTGTTAAACCCCAAACTGTACATCCTAATTTGCGCCTAGTGTCTCACATACAACAGCTGGTTTCCAGCTACCAGTTTCACAAAGGCATTTTGTGATTCCTTATGGCAGCACTTTCTTTACAGAATTAATTCCATTTCACACAACCCTCAGGATGATGACATTTACTAAAAATAAATGAATAAATAGCATCATTATTCTATTTATTTGTAAAAACCAGGGACTGACAGTCATTTTGGTCAATCCTGCCTAAATCATAACAATTCTTGTGACATCAAAGGAACTACCTTCATGTCAAAGTGCTCTAAGCTAATAAAGAATTTGGCCAGACCATTTCATATTGTATGGGAAACATGTTAGCTGTGATTGAGCTTGTTAAAATGAAGCAGTCACAGCTCCTTTTCAACTGTACATTCTGTAATCAGACTCACCCTTGCTGCATCTAAGTCCCTGCCAGGGCGCACTAGGACATGACTAACATCTATTATATATTTGTTTATTTCTCTTCTTCCCAGGCAAGAATCATGTGCAGTGGCCAATGGAGTATTTAAAATACACCCTATAAGCTAGTCAAGGTAAGGTCAAAGATGTTCAGATTGCTTTTGCAGCAGGAGGTGATGAGGTTTGTTGTAAGTCTTCATTCCCGTGGGAATTTATTTCCCACTTTGAGTCAGCTCTGAGGGAACTCTGTCTGTTGCACTGACACACTTAAAAACGTTTTACTAAAGTAGCTGCTGTGGCTTGGAAAATTTAAAGTGCTGGTTTTATGTGTGCTTTCCTCTCAGGATGTTACCAGTGGGCTTGCTTTGCCTTTACTTTTTCCTCCTTCACACAAAATGAGGTCTTGCTTAATTTGGCACTTCCTACTTTTAAAGTAAACTTAAATCCTTCAAGTTATATCAATGGAAATGTCTTTATTTAATACTGCACCATACTGAAGGCAGCCTCTCTGAAGTACAGCTGGTTTCTAGCTCATTAATAGAGATGATATTCCTAGAAAGCACCACTTGGAGTTTTACAATTGTTGTAAACTAACCATCCAAAGGCATTAAATGTGGAGGAACATAAAAATATTTCATGGCAGGAAAGCAGGGAGAAGGAAAGCAAACAATGCAGAAAAACTAATAGCGGAAAATCATCATAGTGGAAGCAACACATTGAAAAAAAGGGTACTTAAAAATAGAAGAACATTCCACATTTGAGAAGTACAGCAATTGTGATAAAAGGTCATAAAAAGTAAAATACTAGTTACAGAATTTGAACAAGAGAGATGCTTGAATGGTTAGCATGCTGGCTTTGCTCACTGCTAGTATTGTTATTTCAAAGTGGTGTTAAACAGTGCTGCAGTCAAGTCTAGGAGGAAGATTACAAACTGTTAGAGCACTACCTGTGACACAGAACATTATTTGCCAGCAGACTGGTCCCAGGGTCTAATTCTAAAAAGAGCATTTGCATAGCTGTGAACATGCTTAATTTTTATAGCAACACATTGCCTTCAAATTGGATTAATTATTGCAGTGTTTTATATTAAAAATTTGTGATCTGATTCTGCAATTAGAAAAAATTATATGTTGCTTCTTTAGGTACAGCAGATGTCTTTCGTTTTCTTCTACAATGAAACACTTCAGTACAATGGGCTTTGAAAACAATTTTTAATGCTGACTCCTCTGCATGCTAGGTTCATTTTTGGAGGTATACAAGCAGCCATAATAACAGCCTTAAACATAACTTTCAAAACATACTGCTTTTGTACTTCAAAAGAGATACATCCCTGTTTCTTTCTTGTATGTCTTTTCTCAAGCCTTTTATTCTTCACAAAGAAATACAGAGGTCACCTAGCAAAAACACTTTTCTTGACAGAGTAATCAAAATTATCATGCCTGAGTTAAATCTGAGAGCTCTTTTCCTGCTGGTGCTATCTGGGACCACAAAGGCATGTATTTTGTTTATATCTCTTGGGAAAAATGTGGACTAGGGTGTAAAAGTAGATAATTATATTTAGACCTAGATCCTTACCAGTCCTCTGATCTTCAAGAGACAGGTAGCTCTCATCTGAGATGGAGACCCATTGAATTCACTGAATGCCCCTAAGGACCTTGAGGACTATAATTGTAACAGGGACTGTGATGCTCACCAGCTTTACCCAAAACATCCCAACACTTGTTACCATGGAAGGCAATGCACTCCATGGGTTTTGACACCCTTCAGGTGTGCATACTGCTTGAAGGGTCAGAGCTGTTAAGTGTGCTATGAACTTGTGACACAGACTATCCCCAGAAAGGAAGAAAAACTGGTATAGCTCCTTTTTTCACTTATTCGCCCAGAATGAAGAACATGCTCTGTGATGTCGAGGGCTCATTCTCATCTGCTTTATTACACTCATGTTATGAGGTAGAGGCATAAAAAGCAGATCTTTAGAATGGCCTCTTTCCACCAGCCCACAGCTACAGAAAATGGAACTCAACACTAGAGGGGCAAACAGACATTTCTGAAGGAAAACAACAAGTCTTTATATTTCTTTTTATATTTGTGGTGGTTCAGTAAAGTTGTGGTGGTTCAGTCCCTGCCGGGAGGCGAGCCACATGGCTGCTGCCCCCCTACAGCCCCTCAGATGGGAGAAAACAGCAGAGAGGGCTTAGAAGTGCCTTTGTGAGCTGAGATAAGGAGTTTAATACAGTAACACACGAGAAACAATCAGAACAACAGCAATAGCAACAGCGAGTGCCCTTCCCGCCGCGTGCCAGAACTGGAACTGGCCCAGAGCCCACGCTGGGTCATAACATCAGCATGGTATGGAATAGCCTGGCTGCAGGTCCTGCTGACCGAGTTAACCCTGTCCTGGATGAACCCAGACAATATTAAAAAACCAAGCAAACAAATAAAAGCTAGTCCTCAACCCAAGCAAGTAAAGCCCTTACCCAGAAAAGCATCTCATGTGTGTTTGCAGGACCTTGTCAGAACTTATGTTGCACTCTTCCTCCCTCATCCCAGTCTTCTGTTCATCCGTAAGGTGTTCAGGTCATCCCAACCTGTCTGATGTAGTATATCCAGTGGTTTTTTTGCCTAGAAACAAAGGTAAAGAGGGAACAGCAAACAAGTTTCAGCACAGCCAGGGCACACACTTGAGATGGGCATCAGACAAAGTCTAGACACATTTCTTAGCTGTTTTGGCTTTTTTTTTAAGATTTTTTAATACGAACAATTTAGTCTTCATAAAACATCCAAAATTTTATATGTGTTAGTATTCTTTGAGTGAAGCATCAAAAAATTTCTGATTCAGAGTCTGCTGTTCTGTTCTGAGTGTTATTGCAGTATATGCAACATCTTCTGCTGTATCTTACGGTATTTAAATACAAAGATTATAAACATCCAGAAAGGTTAATTGGAAGAATATGTATCTGAAAAATGCTTTTTATTCATTTGAAGGAGATC
>JAVSBS010000503.1:69923-82831 GCA_033124195.1 Coracias cyanogaster | reverse complement strand
GGAAAAATTTCCTTACTGAAAGAGTGGTCAAGCGCTGGAACAGGCTGCCCAGGGCAGTGGTGGAGTCACCATCCCTGGAGGTGTTCAAGAAGCACATAGATGTGGCACTTCAGGACATGGTCTAGTGGTCATAGTAGCATTTGGTTGATGGTTGGACTTGAAGATCTTGGAGGTCTTTTCCAACCTTAATGATTCTAAAGCGAGCAGAGACTGTTGTCTTCAGACAATAGATAGCTCTCGTGCCTTCAAACTAGAAGGGATACTCCCTGGGCCAGCACTGACACCCACCAGCCAGGACCTGCCTCACCCCAACAGTGGGTGTAGATTGATGTACTTCAGTTACTCCATTTGAGTTTTGTTAGTCTGAATGAGACAAGCTCTGCTGCAAATCCCTGCTCAAGATCCTGGATCAACCGCACTCAGTGCCTGGATTAGCAGCTGAGGAAGGGCTGTCATCCCCGCAACCGTGCTGCCACCACCTCATGACCTCCAGCACCCTCCTCCAAACCCCTCCAGCCCAGCTCGCTACACTCAAGTCAGGGATTTATTTCCCTTGCTGGTTAGGGTTACGGTTTGGGGGAAAAGCCAGTTCACACCTTGCGTGAACGATACAGTGCAGAGAAACTGAGCTTGATGGTTACCCTCCCTTTTTCTTTGAGCAGAAAACCGCAAAGCTCACTGGTATTTAAAGGGAATGGTTTCTATGAGTTACTAATTTCTTCTAGGGATGATAACACACAAACAAATCCAGAAAGCTCCTGCATGAAGCAATTTGAGGATTCAAAGGAGGAATAAGCAATGGGAGAAGAGAGGTGATAGAATCTGAAGACTTAAGAATGGTCTGTGCTTCACCCAACAGGCCACGAGGGTGGGAGTTCCAACATCAGCTCTGTCCCCATTGGTTCTGATTAATGTCAATGAGTGCATCCATCCTCTTGTTACTGCAGAACTCCGGAGAGGAAAAGCATTCCCCACCTCTGAAGAGTCACAGAGGTGTAAAGCAAGGGAAGGTCAGAAATGCCACCTCCGGATTTAAAAAGGGCAGTAACTGAGGAAGGGATTTCAAGAAAGATTAAAAAGAAATTACAGCCAATACCTCACATTTTCAGTGGAAACATTTTGCTGCTCTGTAAATTCCTGCTCGGAATCCAGTCGTTTGGGTCAGTGTTAATTCCAGAGCAGCAAAACATCACATCAAAATCAGCAAGGCTGTCTATCCTCAAAGTGGGAGTCACGCTGAGCGCTACTCTTTAAAGGTAGCCTTAGTAATGGGGAGTAAGTACTTACTGAAATGGTAAAAGGAAATGTTAATTTAACTATTAAATACATAATTATGTTAAGTACTTGTTTCTGCAATTGTAACACTTCAGCCTGATGCAAACCCACTTTCTGGCCTCTGCAATGGATTTAATTTCTTCCATTTTTTTTCCAGCTATAAAAAGGTAAAACACAGGAATTGCTGCTACGAAATTACTTAGTTGTAATTTACAGAAGTGTTTTATAAAGGTAAAGCATCACACAAGACAAGGATTATGCTAAAGGGGAGACAGAATCACCTCTTCTGGCTTTAGAACAGCTCAGAAGAATTGCATGGTGATGGTTCTGGGCAGCTTCAGAGGTTGCTGAATGACAATCACAGTAAGGGTTACGAACAGAAGCAGTTACAAATTTTGACTAATTTAAAAATTAAAAAGTAAAAGAAAAAACCACATTGTAGATTTGTTCCAGTAAGGAAAATATCTTCAGTATTTCTGTATAAATACATATATTCCACTTTAGTACGGCAACGAGGAAATCAGAAATACCTGTTCTATAACCACAACCACCCTTCTACTCTGAGAAAAGTAAAAACCTTCTGGGCAAATCATTGCTACAGCTTTGCAAAACTTACTGCCTTCGCAAAATAATTCTACCCAAACTCCTTTAACACCCCAAACATTCCTAAAAACTCTACACATTTTCAAATTACCAGCACTTTCTTAAATATTTCATGCTGTCTACAAAAGTTACCTGACAGAACCAAAAACCCACTCTGCAAACCTCAACTTTCTTTTACTGACTAAAGAACCAACCCAACAATTTACAAATCTGCCTTCAGCTTCATTAGTATTTTTCCAATTTATAAAGAACTCATGTAAAGGGGAAATGGGCACAAACCGGAACCCAGGAGGTTCCATCTGAACAGGAGCAGAAACTTGTTTGGTGTGAGGGTGTCTGAGCCTGGCCCAGGCTGCCCAGAGAAGTTGTGGAGTCTCCTTCTCTGGAGAGATTCCAGTTGTTCCTGGATGCGACCCTGGGCCCCCTGCTCTGGGTGACCTGCTGGAGCAGGGAACCCCCAGAAGGACAAGATGATCCCCAGAGGTTCCTTCCAACTCCCACCATGCTGGGATTCAGTGACTCGCAGGGTAAGTATCTCTATGAGATCCACCTACTACCAGTGTCAAACCACTGATGAGTATGGACCCAAAACTTCATCTCATGCTTTTTCAGGAGGCAGACAACAGAGCTGCGCTGATGCAGCTGACTGGCACAGGTACCTGGAGAAGCAACACTGCTTTCTCCTTCCCCAACCTGCTCCACACTCTCTCCTCACTCACTGGCATGGCTCAGCTCTTCTCCCATGTGTGCGGGCCCCAGGGATGCTCCAGCCAGGCTCAGCACTAACAGGGGCTGTTTGCCTCATACAACGGGGTCACTATGAGCTGTTCCCTGTTTTGGACCTTGAGGCATCCTGTCCATGCTGCTTTCTATGAGTAGCCATCTCTGCATATTGCACAGGCAGAAAAACAAATGTCATCTAACTTTTGGGGGAGAAAGAGGGGGGCAACCAGTGCAGCTCACCCGTGGGCTAACCTGAAACGTCCTGCATTACAATTTAATGGGATGGAAAGCTACAATTAACTAATTAAGGCAGCCTCTTTGCCTCACTGAGAGCAGAGCTGCTGTCAGTTCCCTTTTCTTACCTCTCCACAACACCGACACTCTGCAGTTCAGCACATTCACACTCCCAACACGAAGTATTAATGGTGAACAGGCCCTGAAGATTTATTACTAATACCCTGCGGTGGGGTCCAGAGGCATCCCCAGCACTGGGCTTCCTTGGAGAGTGGGGATTTATTTAGGATAAAACGTCCAAGCATGGGAAGTGCAGATGCGGGATGTGCCCGGAGTGACAGAGTTCCCTTTCAGGGCTGGGATAAATCCCAGTCCTTTGACTTACCGGTAGTGATGGAGCCGTTAAAGCACAGAGCCTGTTGCCTCCAGGCTCTGCAAATTGAGCATCATTCACTGCTCTATGTCCTGAAGAGTCCCAGTGACATCTCTGAGCTGCCTCTCAGGAAACCGCTAATAAAAGGATAAAACCCAGAAGTTATTATAAAAGCACATCTCATAAATTTTTGCCTCAGTCAGTAAGCATCACTGGGCTTCCTGGAAAGAGATTTAAAAGCCCTTTCATATCCTTTGTTAAGCTGATCTCTCTCTGCAAACTATTTTGTGTGCAGATAAGACGTGCAACCTGTGCTCAGCCTTAGGATGAGCACTTGTTTCGCTCCGTCGCCGTGAGATAACAGCCGGGGCTGCTCTGCTCTGTATTTGGTGCCATCATGAGCAAAGCGAATCATTCTCATCTTCAATGCACTCCATTTGTTGAGCAGAGACGCTCCGTTCTTGCAATTACATGTAATTTCTCTATCGCTCTACAAGATATAGAACTTTACCTCCTTAGTGCAACCAGTGTTTTGCTGAGGGCAGGACAGGATTTTCTTGGAGCTGTGTTGCAGAGGATACGGAGTTGAGACTTTTGTCCTTTGGGGTCATATTGTTAACTGAAATAAAAAATAATCTCTGGAACTACAGGTTCACATCCGCAGGTGTCATGAATCTTTCCTTGAAATCAGTCATCTTCAGGGATTAATCCAGCTTGCTACGAGAGTGTCAAAGCCTCTCTATCTGTCTGCACACTCGAGCTTGGCTGGATTCCCCCCACGCAGGAAATTCCACCTCATTTGCTTCTTATTTTGAAGCAGAAAGGAATTAAATGTAAAGAAATGTGATTCAAATGCAATGCTTCATGGGAATTTCAAGCTTCAAAAAAATCATAGGATCAGAGAATCAGACATGTTTGGATGCAAGGGACCCTTAAATCCCATCCAACCACCCTGCCCTGAGCAAGGACATCTGCAACTAGAGCAGGTTGCTCAGAGCCCCGGCCAACCTCACCTGCAATGGTGCCAGGGATAAATATCAGTGCACAGAATGAAACCATTTCATCTCAGAATAATAGTACATGCGTTCCCTCCTGAGAAGATCGCAAGAGGACATTTTGCCATGGAGTCACTCTCTCATCAACTTTGCAGAACAATGTCAGGACATGGAGAAAGGGTCCTAAGTGTTGGGCAGCACAACGAGCTCCGTGGTTGTTGTGCTGGTTCAGCCATCATCATTTCATGCTGCCATCAGGTGCAGGATCACACCGGCCAACACTGAACTCAGCAACAGCCCCTCACAAGTCTTCTTTCAGACAGTCCTGCCAGAGGTTCCTGTGGGCCCAGCTCCTCCAATGCCCATTGTGGTGCTAACATCACCTGCTGGACACAACAGACAGAGATGGCTCCTCAGTGGCCCTTCACATGGAATGACACCACCAAGAGAGCTCAGCAAGATGCAACCAGCCACAACAGAAGCCACACCTAACAGGAAGCTCCTCTAACTGATCACCTTCTGGTTGATATAATCCTGGCCTCACCCACCACCCCAACCATGACCACCTGGGTGAGGGCAGAGCAACAAAGACACAGGTGGGCCAGGTTCTGCCTCTGGAACATGAAGCCAATAGAAAAAACAAAACATGCTTCTAGGTTGTGACTCATTCACAGGTCAACTCTAACTCAGTGCCCACAGCTCAGGCCCCAGCACTTCATCCCTGCATCATGGATTAACATACTCATACATGTTTGGAGGCTTATTAAGATTTCCAAGCCAATACGCTTCTCAATCTCCAACCCTCTTTAAAGAGCCTGTGGTATTTGATACTGAAAAAATACACAAGTCAGGGAATTCTGAATGTCCCATAACGGTATACTGAGTTTCTAGAAGCATTGAGTTCCCAGAATCATTAAGTGTGTTGTAGTGTGTAAACAGTAAAATGCATTTCTCTTTTGGTTGAAAAATTACTAGTTTCTTTTTTTTATTTTGCCTTTAAATATATCCATAAAATACAGCATCATGGGTGTCCTGCACAGTTACATTAATATATAGAAATTTCATTTTTCTGCAGACACAGGGTTTTTTTTAATATAGGCAGCATTCTTCAGAACGTTACCCCTCATTTTTGCTATTATCTTACTATATTAAGGAGTGATTTAGGTGAAAAGGACTAAGTTTAAAGTCTTTAACCTGAGAATCTTGCCATTAAAATCCAATCTTATAAGCAAGATGTATGTAATAGATGAGGACTAAGCTTAATAAAACTTCTGGTTTCACATTTGAAATAAACTGGTAACTCACAAGGCAGTATACCTGTAATGTAGCAAGTTGCACTTGATTCCATAGAGGTCAGACCCAGCAATTATTAAATGTATCTCCACTGGCTTCAATGAACGCTGTACTAGTTCCTAATTTTGGAATTCTATTTTGGGTGGTATAATATTACTTCTAAAGGTGTCTGGAATAATACCTAAGTATTATTTCCGTAAGATTTTTCCTTCTAAAACCAACATCCTTTACCTAAGCTGACTTGGACCATGTTTTAGAAAGCTCTTTAGAGAGGGATAACTCAAAAAAAGGAAAGTCTTAAATGCAGCAAGTCCTTTAAAATAATTCTGGGGATGTGGTTATCTAATTCTAAAAGCCACTCAGCCCAGGAAAGATGGCCGGTGGGTTTTACTTCCTGCTTTTTCAGCAATTTGGCCATTAACTCAGTCTCAGTTTTAGTTTATCAAGAATCAGTACAATTTTCCTCACCTAAGCATGTTCAGATCTCAGAGCTTTGAAATCCTCTAAAGAAAATTCTCAATGAGTACAAAGTGGTGGAATAAAAGGTTAAAAAAGTTGCTTATGAAGAAAAGGTAAAAACTATTTACTGCAGTTTTCCATTTACTTGCATTTCACTCAAGTTATTCATTTCAGCATACCCACCTCACACTAAATTCAGTATCATCATTTTCCATATGCACTGTTTGTCCCATTTGTAGACATGGTTGGATCATAAATTCTTCCTGTGTGTAATATCTTGAGACAAAAGTGTGAGACATACCTTTCATTAATTATGCACATTATCATCATTTTTCTTCTGCTGTAAAATTTTATTTTCATGGATGAACCTTGCATTTTCCTCTTTGCAACACTACAGTGCTCCAACAGTCAGAGAAAATGTGCAACTCAATATACTTTATTGAAGGTAGCTATATGTGAAAGCAGCTGTGATTCTTGTTGCATTCTTCCCAGAGCATGCATTGGGGCTTTACAAATGCCATTTGACACATAAAAGAGAAAGAAAATAACAGTTTGGACATAGGGTGAAACAACATATTTTATTAAATATTAATTCCATGCAATGTATGGTACACATATATGTGCTATTTATAAAAATACATATATGCAGATATATAGTACATACAGCAAATATAACAGTTCCAATGGAATACTAGCTTATGTTATGACGTATTTGTTTCAGTATTCTGAGGTATTCTCTGATGGGGCTGTTGATGTGCTCCCTCCGGAGTCTTTGGCTTGTTGTTCAGTGCTTAATGTAGAAGCATATCTTGCACATTTTTATAAGATGTTCTGGTGGTCTCAACTCCTGGCCCTTCGATTCAGTGGAATGTTTTGGAAGGAAGGGGAGATCTGGACCTTTCCCAGAGCAAGTCCAGAGGATGAAACTGGGGCACTGACTCTTTAGGAACTTGGGTAGATTTGGATTCAGCTGTGGCAGTTGCAGAGTGGAGTGACAAGTTTTGTGTGCCATAGCTAGGCCTTGGGATGGAAGAAAGGAAGGTGACATTCCTCAAGGTGCAGAAAAGACCAGATGGGTTCAAGGAAGACTATGGGAAATTGTTGTATTAAAATGCAGAACTGAAGGGTCTCCTCCACTTCCTACCAGGAACACTGGGCAGATTTGGTTGCTAAGCATTTGGCTTATTCTCTCCTTCCCAGCAGATCTGGCTCTTCTGTATTTAAAGATAATTGTGTTACTAGATTGTTATTTCTGTGTCCTGAAGAAATCTCTTCTTAGAGGCTGAGTGATGCTGATGCCTTAGAAGTGCTCACACACAAGGAAAGTTGGAGGTACATCCATTTTCTGATTCTGATCAAGTTCTGGTCTTATCTCAAGCATTTTTCCTGCCTTTCTGGTCATACACCTGAATGTCTGCACACAAAAATGAAGATCATTCATCTGTCCCAGTCATAAAGGTGAATAAAGACATCTGTAACATTATCTCCCCAGGGCCTCATCCTTTGGCAAGGTTTCTGTGGCTGTGGCAGTAACAAGACCACATAGAAGAACTGTTCAAATCAGGTCATCATAACTCTACACCTGCCTTCCTTCCTGCTTTGTCTCTGTACATATGGAAAATAATATGTCTTTATGTATCATGGAAGAGCAAGATTATCATTGTCCTGTCAGTAAGTGGTCAGAGTTGGTACAGAGCCGGTGCTCAAAAGATAAATGTATCTATAACTGTCAGTTGCAGTATCTAATAAGCTGCAATTGCTTTTAATGTGTGATTTTAAAAAATGTATTGCTAGGAGCTGTAGGATTAAAATAGATGTTTTTTTTCAGAGGAACAAGAAAGAGAAGAAAAGGGAGCAGGTAAAGGTGAGAAGAAGAAAGAATATGGCAAGATACTTGCTCTGAATGTTGTCTTGTAGATCAGGCAGAATTTATGGATTTGAGACATAAATTACTGGTTTTATAGTCCATGCTCTGTAAGAAATCCACCTACATGATCACAATAGTCCCTCCTAGGTTTAAAAAACTATGAATCAATAAATATACCAAGTAAAAAATATGTAAATGAGTTATATATCCTAAAACAGTAATCCAGTGTTCCTTCTTCCAAACCATGGTGTCTAATCTGCTAAAGTTAAACAGGATTAAACTAAAACAAACATGGTACAACTGTGAGATAGGTGTATGTCTTACTTCATAAGACTGTGATATCTGTCACAGCAGTGATTTTATTGCAGTGTTGCTATAGTAATGATTTTTCTCGAAAACTGACTTTGGATTGTTTTACTTCAACCCTCACTTCCCAATGTTATCACTGTTACAGTGTACCACTTGGGGTCATATATTTCTGTGGACTTTGGGCAGATCATCACCTTCTGAAATTTCTAGTCTTAAAACTAAAGATATCTTTCCTTCTTTGACCTTTGCCAGATGTAAATGGCACATTATGCCTTCAGCCTTATGCCACCTGTCTATCCAGTCTCTGATCCTTCTTTCTTTCTGTTTAACCATGCATGGTGCTGCATTTTGGAAGCAATTTTGCATAATTAAAAATTGAAACTGTAGCTGCAGGCACTCCTTTAGAACAGAAGTGTTGGGAAAGTATGAGAAATAGTTCATGTGCTAACTAGGGAGCACATCCTGCAAAACACAGTATTTACCTTGGATTCAGATCTTCTTGCAACATGGAATTTGCCTGATGTTGCATGGCCCGTGACAGGAGAGGGAGTGCTAAGGTAATGCATTCTGTAAATTCTCCCTTGCTTGAAAGAGGCAGACAGTGAGCTTTGTTTTAATTGATTTGCATGAGAAGAGTGTGGAAGAGACATCTTGCAGAGATCAACAGAAAAAATGTGGAATTCCCTTCCCCATGTTTACTTACAATGGCACTGGCATACTATGTTTAATGTGGCCAAATGAGGACGTGTGTTTTCCTTAGTGTTTTATACTGATCTGGTTATAAAAAATTGTAAAATAAAACTTTAGCATAGGTGCTTCAAATCAAAAGAAAGTGGGAATGAAAAGATGACAGGATCAACCATTTACTTTCTCTGCTCCTTCAGGCCTCCAGGATACCTATTCCCTGGGCCAAAATCACAGTCGTGGTGAGTACAGTTCCAGTAATATTCAGTAACGTGATTGCACCAAGTGAGCCAAACAAGGGTTTTTCTCTCCTAGTTAGGATACAGGATCCTAGTAAGGATACATCCTAGTCTACAAACAGGATTTATTTTCAGAGCTTATCCTGATTATTTATACTTTGCATTGCTACATATACTCTGCTCAACTTTTACTTAAATTATAGATTGATTTTTCCCTTTTCTGCTGTGTTTTCTTCTGCAGCCATTTAAGGTGGCTGTAAACACACACATTACTGGGAAAATACACCAACAGAAAAGACATAGGACAATTCTGTGCATTCAGTCAGATTACAGACCATGGGTGGATTACTGAAAGGCGTCACTAGAAAGCATTGGGAAAAGTGCATAATGCTTCATGGATTCTGAGCTGCAAACCAGCTTTTGAGCCTAAGTTTTTGTTTCCAATGTACAAGAAGTGATCTGAGCTGACCGTGCTGGCTACTTCTAACATGCTACACTCCCTCTGCACTGATTATATTACTGGCTTTATTCACTAAGAACTAGGCTGAGCAATCAGCAAGACTGCAGCAAAAAATATTATCAGGAACTGAGAACAGCTGAGAAGAACCCATCAGAATTTACCTGTGTGGAAGAGTGTGTGCAGAATATCCATCAGTTCAGTTACACACATATATCTACATCAGAATAACACTACTATAACTATAGAGTCAAACACTTGCCAGTTAAGAAGTGTCTTAATTAAGGATATCTCATCATCCATAATTAATTTCCTTTTGCATATACATTAGGACATATCCACATGCTGGTTTTTCCACACAACATCCACAGCCTCCTATGCACAAAATTGGTAGTGCTCATTTAATGATCAGTTAATACTTTTTTGTTCACCCCATCATTTCTAGAGATTACTTAATTTTCAAATTGTATTTTGAGGACATAATTATTAATTGACTGTGTTTGTCCTTCGCAAACATCACTTAAGGATCCTGGTGTTCAAACCTTGGGACCTGTGAGCATCAGAGACTTCTCTGAAGACTCTCAGCTTAGTTGAAGTCAGTATGTCAGCAGTAGCTAGGACTGGATTTTGTTTGCAAGCTCTCAGCTGTGTCACCTGCTCTCCCTCCCTTCAGGCAACATCAGGTACACATTAGTGAACAAAACTTTTCAAGATCCTTCTGAGATGGCAATGTACTGTTGCTGTTCTACATGCAGATAGAAGAGAGCTAAACTACAGAGATAAAAATTAACTTGAATGCTCAGCTTGCAACATAATTGTCCCAACTATTATTCCTTTAAATAAGCAGGAAATATCCATACTTTTAAAACATGAAGCACAGCTTCCATTGTCATGAGTGGGAAGTCACACATGCTAAGCACTTCTGGAATTCATACTCCAGGTAGAGGAACTTTAGAGTAAGTGCAATTTTTCCATTTCTAATTGGTACAGTATGGAGATCACTCATAGCATCTGCAAGAGATGATGTAGGAATATGATATGTGACAGTCACCTTAATTATAAAACCCAAATTCAAAACCAGATCAGGTATTTTACACATACTGAATGAAATGAACATACTATGGGTTTTCCTTTAATTTCTTTTCCTTGAAGGGTGCTTTGCAAAGTCTTTGTGGAAGTGGATTCAGCTGTGGTTAGAAAGGAATTAAAGGGTCAAGATAAGTGTGCCTTCAGCTGATGTTTCGTCTGACTGCACAAAGTTAACTGCTCATCTGGTCTTCTATTCCCTGAAAAGATACATGCCATTCCATTTCCCTGAAGAGATACATGCCTCATGACTTAAATTTTCTCTGTAGGCAAACGTACTTCTGGTGATTCCTAGGCAGACTAGTCATTTTATGGTAACTCTGAATGTCACATATTTCATCAGCAGAGGAATATCCTTTAGACTCATGTAAATTTCTGCCATTTGGGAAATTAAAGTAACTGGTAATAACAGCAGTTTACCAGCAAAAGACCAAATTGGTGTTCAATGGCAGACAAAATAGTGACAATTAGGAATCATGGGCTCTGTATCAAACTCCACAGAGTATGCACTCTAGCTGGTACAAATTATTTGCTTCTTTCCCTGAGCATTGATAAAGTATACCCTTACCCATCCTGTGCCCTTGGGTCCCTTGTTCCACTCCCATTTCTACCTGCTCATCCTGTCCAATTCTTCTCAAGCTTTCTAGCCCAGTCCCGTTTTCAGGATGTTTCAGAAATCAAAATGCAAGACAACAAATTATTTAACTCAGCCAGAAGCTTAAGCTGGGAGGGGCAAAAGCCAGGGCAGCTGATCCAAGCTGCCTCCTAGGTTATCCCATACCATAAATGTCACTAAAGGGGGAAGTTTGCTCAGGATGGGGTCTCCTCCTGCTCCTCTTCCAACTAACTTTTTACAAAAGTGAGTTTAGCAACATCTGCAAAGGTGGGGGATTTCTGCAACTACAGTGGCATAATGGATTTTGGTATGTTCCTCAGTTCCTATGTCGAAATCTGAGTAACTGACATAAACAAGCCAGACCTAAGTGATCCCTGACAGATCTACACGCTTCACACAAGTCTTGGTACTGCTCTGGAGACCCCACCTGGAAAACACACTTCATCAGAATTAACGGGAACTCTGGGCCATTGTATCAGTGTTTTGTTTGAGAGTTACAGGAAGCCTCACTGAGTCATCAACAACAACAAAGCACAGATGCCTTATTTCACATATTGTGATCTCAAGCAGAACAACTGGTGATGGGTCTAGAGCACAAGCTTTATGAGGAGCAGCTGAGGACACTGCGGTTGTTCCGCCTGGAGAAAAGGAGGCTTGGGGAACACCTTATCATTCTCTACAACTACCTTAAAGGAGGTTGTAGTGAGGTGGGTGTTGGACTCTTCTCCCACGTAACAAGTGATAGGACAAGAGGAAGTGGCCTCAGGTTGTGCCAGGGGAGGTTTAGACTGGACATTAGGAAAAATTTATTAATGGAAAGGGTTATCAAGCAGTGGAACAGGCTCCCTAGGGGAGTGGTAGAGTCATCATCCCTGGAGGACTTTAAAAGATGTGTGCATGTGGCACTCAGTGTCATGGTTTAGTGATGGGCAGTGTTAGGTTAATGGTTGGACTGGATGGTGTTAAAGGTCTTATCCAACCTAAACAATTTTGTAACTAACAAAAGCTCACTCCTGGATGACAGAATCATGTCAGAGGCTGCACAAACCCTTTAAATAAAAGGCAAAAGACAAGTTAGTCCAACAACAAGTTGGTCCAACACCAAGCAGTCTTGCACTGCATCCATTTCTTTCTAGCGTTCCAGTCACAGTAGGCTGTGACTACCTTGCCAAAAGCCTTATTACATTTGACAAAGCCTTCTAAATTTAATTTTTGCCCAGAATTTCAGAGTACAGAATACAAAAGGGAACTTTAAATTTTATTTTCATTAGTTCATTTCTTGGATGTAAAAGGATATCCATTCCAAAATAACCAAGAAACGATAGAACACAATGTTCAAAATTTTATACCTGCAAATTTTTTACTACATAAGTCTTGGAGATGAAAAGAAAATTAACTCAAATAGAAGCATTTGATTCCATTACTCAATCATAAATCAGAGATGTTACAAAAATATGCTATTCAGAATAAAAATCTTAAACATTTAAAAGTTCTAATGGTGGTGGCTTAAGAGGAATCTTTCCCAAGGTAAATTTTTTTGCTTCAAATTATTTCAACTCTTCATCTGATAATTCACTCTTTGGTGTAAATAACTTTTCTGATGTAGTGTTGCTTGTGTCTGCAGAAGATGCCGATATTATGCTATGTCCAGAGGCACTGGCAGTCTGCCCAAATAAAGTACTGCTTGAATGTGAG